>CAEFZX010031336.1:0-11686 GCA_903066825.1 Alfaro cultratus | reverse complement strand
AAAATAGAACATGACCAATTTTTTTTAGTGCTGGTGGTCAAGATGACGGATAACAAAATAGTCTAGCGCGACCTCTAGTTGCACCTGCAAAATCCTATCTTCTAACAGCTTATTCTGCTGTTGCCTCTTGTTTAGTGTCACTTATTCAGTGACCAGCAGTGAGGTTCATGGAGAAGAACCTCGCTGCAGCAAACAGAAAGGGGCGGGACGGACCACTGTCAGTCTCATACATTATTTGGAAAAGGGGCACTCCGGAAGTGAAGGGGGCGCTATTTTCTATATTATCCGCGGCCTCCTGTTTTTATTTTCTTTTGAAATCTGATATATTTTCATTTTTAGGAAGGATTTTCACTTCCAGCATGTATTTGAACTTCTCTCTCTTTTTTTTTTTTTTACTTCAACGCAGCTCACAGTTAAATTCTGTAGCTTTCTGTGTTCTAAATCTGCTCCTTAGTCACATCTTTTCGGGCCTGATACTGCCTCTAGTGGTGTGGGGTGGTAACACTTATATAATTACATTACAACACCTTTATTTTCTATTAATTTCGGCCTTACTGGCACCGTAAAAAATAAATTCTTTTAAAATACCATATTTTTTCATTTTCTTAAGGACATAGAGCTAATTAAATGACATAAATAATTTTCCATCCATCCATTTTCTTTACACCCTTGTCCCTAGTGGGGTTGGGAGGTGCTGGTGTTTATCTCCAGCTATGTTCCAGGCGAGAGGCGGGGTCACCCTGGACAGGTCGCCAGTCTGTTTCAGGGCAACACAGAAACGGACAGGACAAACAACCATGCACACACACAC
This sequence comes from Alfaro cultratus, assembly GCA_903066825.1. Taxonomy (NCBI): domain Eukaryota; kingdom Metazoa; phylum Chordata; class Actinopteri; order Cyprinodontiformes; family Poeciliidae; genus Alfaro; species Alfaro cultratus. Next base: position 10,875 of record CAEFZX010031336.1, on the reverse strand, counting down.
TCACACCTACGGAGAAATTCAGAGAGACCAATTAACCTAACAGTCATGTTTTTTGGACTGCAGGAGGAAGCCGGAGTACCAGGAGAGAACACACGCATGCACAGAGAGAACATGCAAACTCCATGCAGAAAGACTGTGCAGCCCCAAAACTCAACCTTTTTGACTATAATATAATGTTGACTAACCATCGCTTGCTATCTGGGTAACTACTCATACCTCTTAGTCAGCCTGGTTTCCTTCACTAACAACTTGATTCATAAATGCAGTTTTAAACAAAACAAGGCGTTTATGAACGTTTATGCTGCTTCCAATCAGAGATCAACAGATTGTTTGACTTTGACATTAAAAAAAACAAGGTTGAATAAAAACAAACTGGTGTTAATATGGGATTTGTTTGCAAGGATACTGAAATAAACACTGTCATGTGTGTAGTTGAACTGCTGTAATATATTATTTTGACTGTTATAAGGCACCAAATTATTTGCTATAACTGATAAAATGCACCATGTTGTTTCTAATATGTATTGCCCCTTTATGGAATACATATTCCATAAAATACGTATTTGCAAAATGATTGCAGACTAAGAACTGCAATCACTTTGGTAGAAAAACTCTATTGAGAACTATTACATAAGTTTGATTCTGGGCCAAACTTGTGCTTATCTCATATCTATCATGTCCAGTTAGTCTGAGTTCACACTACAGCAGGTAAGACGATGACTGGTTAAAGCTGCTGATTATATCAGAGAAAGTTCCTTTTTAGAAATGGACACAATGTGTAACCCAGGTGACCATCAATTTTTAATGTGTGGTTTGATTATTAGGTCATGAATCTGCAAACAGATGTGAAGCAAAAAAAAGACAAAATTACAGAATTGATTGTATGATAATATTTTAATGTTTTTTGTATCTGTCTCATCAGCTAAAGATGATGCATGCATCATATCTATCATGTCCTTTTATTCTCTCAGGGTTTCTTCTTTTCCCTTTGACCTTCTTCCTTTTGCATAGTAAGTCTCTCCTTTTTGCCATATTTCCAAATATTGACTTGATCATTACATTACCTTAAAATGAAGATGTGTTTCTGCTACAGAAGTAGGAAAAAATAATTGATAACAATAAAGTGCAATTTTAAAGCCAGAAAATGTAAAAGATAAAAAGTGGAAGACAAATATGAATAACTGAAATTGTGGGGGAAAAAATGAAAAGGGGCTGGACTGTGAGGAATAGTAGAGAAGTGTATTAGTGTGTGTACACCTACCTCTAATTCCTCGCTCATATTTACACATACACTGAAACACAAGTCTTACAGAAGTATACATCAAGTTTTTAAGTTTTTCTCCTAAAATTTCATAATCTCCCAAGAGTTTTTGAAGCAGCAGACCTTTCAGCATTTCGGGGAGGAAATGAAAGCAGAATTCACATGTGAATTTTCAAGAACTGACATGGACCAATACATTCAGGACATGTCACAAGGTTTTCTCCTCAATGGTATCAAAAAACAAAAATACACTGAACAAAAACATAAATGTCTCATGTCAACTATTGTTGCCATGTGGAGCTAACTGTAAATTAGCATTTGCTGACATTTTATTGTACGAAAGTAATATTTCTTTGGATTTGTGAATAATTTTTAGTCCAACTGGCTGTCAATGAGCATTACTCAGTGAGTTGTATTTTTACAACTGTTGTATTGAGTTGTATTTTACTCAGTGCATGGGTGGGGCATGTCCACTGGGTGATCAGACAAAATGAGCAACAGTTGAACAATCCTTGGACTGGACAATTAAAGGCCACCCCAAAATGTCAAATTTTGTCACAAGTAATAATGCCTCAGATGTTGCAAGCTATGTGGGAGCGTGCCGTTGGCATGTTGGATGCAGGGATGTTCACCAGAGCAGAAGCTGCACGGCTCAATGTCCATTATTGGACCATAGGCTGTTTAAGAGTTTGTTTCCAACAGACTGGCACTACTGCAGATCGACCTCATCCTCGTCGGCCACGTGTGACCACTCCAGCACAAGATCGCTACATCCGGCTCGTCCATCTGCGGGATCGGCTAAGACCAGCAAAACACGCACAACTAATGAAACTGTTGATCCTCAGACTGTCTGTAGCCGCGTACAGGAAGTCAACTTGGTCAAAATCTAATTCCTCAACCTAAACCCTATCATGTTCAAAGGACTGTCAATCCGCTACAAATGGCCAAACCACAATGTTATAATTACTGAAAATATATTTTGAGTTTCTCTATATATTGTGTGACCCAAATGTTCATAAAACTCTTATATTTGTCATGGGGCGTTAATATTTTTGTTCAGTGTGAAAATCTTTAACTACAGTACCAACAAATATGGCATGCATAGAGGAGCTCCACAACAAGAACTGTAAAGATCTACACAGCACCAACCCACTGCAAAGCAAACAGAGTCATGAGGATGTGTGAGAAAGATAATAGTTTTTTCTTTTTTTGCATCAACTTGGAAGACAAGACATGCTTAAGACTAAGTACAGGACTAGCTTAGACATGAGGTTATAAATCCTAGATCTGAATCTTGCACCTCTCTGAACTGCTGTCAGTTCAGACATGTTGCCATATTGCACTTATTGATTATAAAATGTTCATGACGTCACTCTCGCCAGCATAGGAGAAGGAAATCAAGTAAACAAACACACTCTTCACTATCAACATAGCGCAAAGGTACATGTTGGCAGTAAATCTTGAGCTGTTTGTGGTGAAGTCCTGTGAATGTCATCTACTGCTGCTGTTTCCTGGAGATGTGAAAGTCACCACTCTGGTAGAAGGTCATTTGCAGGATTCTTCTGTTGCACAATGTTTGAAGAAAATTCTCATTATGAGTGAACCCACTCCCAGTGAAAATGTGTTTAAATGATATGGTGTCAATTTGTCTTCCTGTCATGCAATAAGATTAGTGAATTAGGAGGGAAATATGCAGTACTGTGCAAAAGACTTGAATCATCCATAATTTCTTTATAATTTGTTTTTCAGGAAACTATGTAATATGGTCTTGAGAAACGGTTCTGTTTATTATTTGAAGATGTGTTGAAGTTTTCTTTGGACTTTGGCATCTCATTCCCCTCAGTTTTACTCCAATATGCAGAAATTATCAGAAATCTTCTAGATCATTATAGTCATCACTTATGCACAAAAATACTTAGAAACTAAAGGAGTGACTGCACTAAAACATGGTGAAAGAATTTTTGTGGGGCTACAAGAAGCAACTGGTTGACCTTATAAATCTAAGCAAATTAGTCAAATGAAGTTGATAATATACATTTTATCAAGTGAAAAAGCTGCATACATGTCAAAACAGCAGGAGTCAGTGCTTAAAACTAGTGTGCAACATGTTTTCTTTTATTAAAGCATGATATTTTGGGGAGAATAAAATCTTTTACCCATTTGCTATGCCAGATAAAAACAGCATTTCTCAGCACAGACAATCATAAAAGAAATGCGGCGAAAACCTCCTGTTAACTCTAGCAAGTATGAGGGTTGCAAATTTGAATGAACAAATCAGTTGAAAGGCTTTTGAGACTCAGATAATGACACATGTAACGGTGGCAAACAATCAAACGAGATTTTGAGATTGAGCCCACAACATTTTAATTTAATAATTGTTACAAAGTAACTCAGTTAGCGGTATCACTACACAGCCATTAGAAAAAAAGAGTGCACACAACGTCCGTTCCACAACCGTCGTCACCTAGCAACGGTGGAGTGATATTGACCCCCCTCCGTTTCCATGTCAAACTGCGACACAACTAGTAAATAACACACACACACACACACACACACACAAAACCAGTATTAATTCACCTAAACTATTCCATGAAAATGCCTTGTGCGCCACACAAACTGCTGTTGCTACTACAAAATTGTCTTTGTTTCTTCTGTTTTAGAAGCTGAACATCAATTAAGAGATGAACTGCACCCCCTTAACCCTCTCCAGGCAGATGTTGCAGATTTGCTTGATGATTTTTTTTATAATTTTGAGTATTTTGAAAAAAAGTCTGAATTGTATATTACTACCCCATATGATCATTTTCTCCAAATATCAGATTTTTCCTGCAAGTAGAACTTAATTTGAGCCTGAGAGGGTTAAACCAACGCTCCACATGGAAAGCAGGTAGACATTTATGTTTAAGCTTTTGTTTGACCGATTGTTTTAGCCCAAATCTTTTCCTAACATCTAATGAACCTTTGGTAATGGTGCTTTAAACCAGTATTTGCTGTTTAAAATGCAGTGAATCGAAGATATTTGACTAACTTGGCCAACATTTCATTTTATGAAGTAATCTCATCAAGACGATGATGTCATGCTCGGGTAAAAGGAGTAAAAAAAGCAGTTAATGTCCAAAGAAAAGCTTCTAGAGCCCTTCAGAAAGAGGGGAGAGCTTTTACTGAGGTTATAAGATTCCAAGGCAATTTGGCAGAAATAGTGTAAATCATATGGAATTGTTTAAAACTTTTGCACAGTACTAGAGCTGAGCTGTTTGGATTATTTTTTCTGTGCCTCATCTAACCACCGGTATGTCCTCAGACTTGTATAACAAATTCAGGGTTGGTGTAGGAGAAGCCTTGGAACTCATTCTGGTCCAGGTTCATAATGAAGAGTTTGTCTGTCGGTGTCAGCTCCACCGCCATCTTGGTGAACTCCTTGTCAAAGTTGCCAACATCGCTGCGAGATTTCTGCCACAGAAAATTGAAATCAGTTAGAGATATGAAACTCTGGAACATTAGAGTGACAGTAGTCATTAGTAAAAACATAATTCAGAAAGAGTGGAAAGTGATCTGACAAAAAGTGGCAATAACAGCTGAAAAAAGCACATAGAAGAATAAAGAAGAAGGCACATACTTTTACCACATTCAGACAGACTAGCTCTACAGTAACTGTAGAGCTATTAAAAATGTAAAATCTTTCAGTCATGCTTCCCATGTTATCTTTTCATTGTGAATGTTTGTAATAAGTCTGATCTCACACGACCAAGATTAGTGTGTCGAAAATCAATAAATACGAACTAAACAGTTGAACCAAAACTGAGGAGAAATAAAAACAAAAAAATAATTACTCAAGCATCACACAAATGTTCAGAATTGTATTATTATTCAAGTTAGAATTTAAAAATATTTCATTGCAAACGTAACATTTGGTCCTCCTTTCAAGTGAAGTCAAAAGGGTTGGCAAAGTTCTCACATTTCAGAATTGTTTTATGGAAGCAAATCATTGCCTATTTAATCTAACTTGATTAAAAGTGAACAGTGGACAAAACCATTGTTTGGTAAAGGTTGCAAGAACCAAATATCCATAAGTTAGAGGACTTAACATAAATACATATTACAATAAGTAGATTATTTCCCCAGTATGCAGTCAGTCCAGTTATGGCTAAATGTTTTAGTGATGCAAATGTGCTTCCTAGACTTTGTTGCTACAAAGAGCTTATAAGCTTAAAAATTATTATTTTTTATTCTTGTGAAGTTAATGTGTTAACTTAAGTTTGAGAGCAGTTCCACACCCAAACCACACCTCTAATTTTCCAAGAGGCCTATTTACACTATGCTCACCCAACTCATCTCAGTTTGTTACATTTCGTCAACCCCACCCTCTCTTACCCTTTATTTCTTTCATTTCATTCCTCTTCATTCATAACCATGCTTTGCTACTTTTTGCTGCAGGTTTTGTCTGGGGAGTCCTATGCGGGTTCAGGAAAAAATAAGAATAACCGTTTTCCAAAGACTAAACCCCCATGCTGTCTTCACCTCCCAAGCCCTCTCGATAACCAAATCAAGATCATTCATCCCTTCATCAATAAATCTTTAAACCTATATCTTTGTGGTGTGGTCCTTGCTAGCAAATAATGACATTAACAGGCTGCAGAGAGTGGGCCTACTTCATGTGGTGATCTAATTAACAGATTAATTACTATAAAAGAGAGGCAGCTTGTTCAAAACTAAAACAGAAAAGTAACAGGAACAAATATTCTTTTGTTCCTACAGCAATATCTCTTTTTAATGCAGGACAAGGTAGAGGGACTTGTACTTGATCTGGTGTTTGTGGCAACTGTCAGTCAATGATGAAATACATTGTTGTGCTTTTTCCATTATATATTGATTGGTATTCCATGTCTTTTTGATACGTTTTTTTTTATTTTTTAATCTTTGATACTTTGTGTTTTAGTTTTTGTACTTGCTCTAACATCAATTGCCCATTTGGGACACAAATAAATCAATCTGAATCTGAACTTGTCTTCTTGCGCTACAAATGGTTACCTTTAAGAAAGAGTCCACTACCTTCTCTTTGTCTCAAAATGATGTCATAGTTTAGAAAAGCACTAATAAGAATTTTGTACATGGAAGAGTCAATCAATCAAATTTTCTTTGTACAGCACCTTTCAGCAGCAAGACATTTCACAGTGCTTTACATCATAAAAACACAAAAATACAAAGTCAACACACAGTCAACAACATTATATTTTGCACATTAGAATATTGATTAGTGTTTCATGATTATGTTTCAAATTCAACTCTAAACAGGTGGGTTTAGTCTAGATTTAAAGGCACTCAGTGTTTCAGCTGTTTTGCAGTTTTCTGGAAGTCTGTTCCAGGTTTGTGGTGCATAGAAGCTGAATGCTGCTTCTTTTCGTTTGGTTCTGGTTCTGGGGATGCAGAGCAGAACCAGAAGACCTGAGAGGTCTGGAAGGTTAATACAACAAAGGATCTTTAATGTATTGTGGTGCTGAGCCGTTCAGTGATTTATAAACTAACAACAGTATTTTAAAGTTTATTCTCTGAGCTACAGGGAGCCAGTGAAGGACTTTAGAACTGGGTTGATTGGCTCTATCTTCCTGTTTTAGTGAGACCATCAGCAGCAGCGTTCTGGATCAGCTGCAGCTGGAGGGTTGATTTGTTAGGCAGACCAGTGAAAATGCTGTTACAATAATCAATGTGACTAAAGATAAATGCATGGATGAGTTTCTCTAGATCTGGCTGAGACATTAGTCCTTTAATCCTAGAAATGTTCTTCAGGCGATCGAAGGCCGACTTTGTGACTGTCTTTATGTGGCTCTGAAGGTTCAGTTCAGAGTTCATCACTACTCCCAGGTTTTAGGCCTGATTGCTAGTTTTTAGTTGTAAAAACTGAAGCTGTGCATTGACTCTAGATCTATGACTCGAGATCTATAACTCTAGATCGCTCCTCTATAGAAATATAACTTCAGTTTTGTTTCTGTTCAGCTGGAGAAAGTTTTGGCACATCCAGACATTTATCTGTTCTAAGCATTTATTCAGTGATTGGATGAGTTCAGAGTCTCCTGGTGACATCGTTATGTAGAGCTGTGAATCATCTGCATAGTTATGGTAGCTAATCTTATTTCCTGTTATAACCTGAGCTTGTGGGAGCATATAACTATTTAATATGAGGGGTGATCTGAATGACTGAATAAGAGAGTGATTTCCAACAACAGTCTAATTTCAAGCAGTTTAGTTGCAGTGCATAGTTTCAGAAGAGGGCTTTACAAATCATGTTGCCACACCAATGCAGAGCTAACTCACCCATAGCAACCACTTGGTGAGTGTATGGAAAGTGATGACTTTTGAAAATCTGCCTAATAATAGCGAAGTAATTATTTTTCTCCAAGAAAAAAAATTAAGCACAGGTTGGCATTTTGCAGGAAGTTGGGATACTTCCTCTGATAACTCCCACTCTTACAGGATATGTGGAACATAGTTTATCTGGAGAAATAAAGATGAGAGCTGTCAACCCAGCTGTAAAGAATCCTGGTGTAGTCCATGTAAGGGGTTGATTCTCATGCAAAAGAGGGGAGAGAGGATGTATTTTCCATCATGATGGAACAGTGTTCATGAGGAAGAAGAAATAAGGTGTTTCAAAGATCAGAACAACAAACTTTTAGGGCTGTGGCCATAAAGCTTACAAGTACTCTATTCCATTGCATGTCACTGCTCTCACTAAACAGAAAACAATAGGTCTCTATCAATGAAGCTTTGACTCCAAAGCTGATATGCAGCATGACAAAGGCAATTATAGAAGTGATGAAGAAGAAATATCATTAATATAAATATTGACTCTTTGCCCAAATATGATTAATTTCCTAATAAAGCCATTGAGACTTATAAGATGTTAAGCCATAGCTGTGGATTTCATTTAAACTCAATCAGTTCCGTGTTAAATAATGTATTTATACAAAGAATAGGAGGAATAAAGGTAATGAGTTTATTGCCTATGTGAGCAATTTGCTATTTTAAAGCAGACCCAAAGCTGTGAGTTTGAAGTCAACTGCTAATAGCATTATATAAGGGGTACGTTACAGTTTTGTCAAATGAAGTGATTTTGTCCACATTTCTGTTAATTTTGGAGTTATGGCAATGCTGGAAGTTTGCACCGTGGGAAACAAACAGAAACAAATTAAAAAACACAAGCACCCTTCCAACAACCTTAGAAAAAACATTTAAAAGATGGAAAATAGCCACCCACACCACATCTACAGCACAGATGCAGAAACACTGAGCACAAACTTCAAAAGCCAAAGAGAGGAAATGTTCCAGTACAGAGCGGGACGAAGATCGATACCAAACGACAGCCGGAGAGGATTTCACACGGGGAAGTGGAGCAGCGAGTCCTGAGCAAGACACACGGACCACATGAACTACACACAACAGTTTTAATCTCCTACCTCCTCCTTATGTCTCATCACAGGAGCTCCAGCTGAAATGATGGGGAGCTCAAATGTTTTCACCTTTTTCAGCTCTTTGCTGAGCATACAAGCAATGTGATATACAGAAATTAAAAGTTTTATACTGCATTTGTAGCACAAAATGAAAAAAAATTACATTGTGAAAAAGTTCTGATTTTTTCCCCCACCCATTTCCAAAAGTGAAACTCATATTTATTACACAGAAAAAAATTCAAGACTGTATTTCATGTAATTTTAAACCATAATCATTTTAATTTTAATGATTATGGCTTACAGATAACAATCAAAAGTCTGTGTTTCAGAAATGTATTTGATGATCTTAGGTAATATTCTAACTTTGTGAGATGCTGAATTTTCGATTTCATTTACTCCAAATCATAATCAATAAAACTACAAGAAACAAAAGACTTCAAATATTTCACTGTGTCCTGAATCTATTTCACTGTCTGAAATGAGTAGCAAAAATGTTAATCTTTTCACAATATTCATAATTTATTCTGTCCCAGACACAGAATAAATTATGTGCTAAAATAGTTGTTTAAGTCTTTGTGCCTAACAAATATTTCTAAAAAGTGAATCCAGTGTCTAAAAATGTTAGTTTTGGGTTTTTATTCACTTTTTAATAAGATTATGTGTCCAACAAAATTTACAAAAAGAGGCTTTTTTTTCTCTGACTAAAAATGCTAAGTGATGGAACAAAAATATTTTTTAAAGTTATGAAAATATCTTACAATACGAGTACATATGCACTACTAAAACAAACTTTAATTTGAAATATTTTCTGACTAAAATAATCCACTTCAAGTGGCCACGAGGGGAGCAGTGGAGACAAGGCTGAGGTTTGGTTATGTTACCTTTTCTTTGCCTCACTCACAACATGCCATCTAATAAATATTTTTTGACAAACATTCATTGTCTTTTTTTGCATGGCAAGCTAAAAATCTGGAACTAAACAGTTCAAATGATCACAATTTAAAAAATCCCGATTCAAAAATCCAGAATTCTTTAGTTAAGAGCCATCAGTCATGTATGACAGCCAAACAAGGGGATATTAGACTTTTTTCTATTAATTTTTTTAAATCTTGTTTAAAAACAGATAAAGTGGGATGCAAAAAAACCCAAATGTTTCCTACAAGTTAGAACAGCTAGCATGCCTGATGGTCAAATACAAAACCTAATCCAGGCCTGCACTAATGCTAATAAATCCTTACATTCAATGGGCTGCGTTCTTGTTTGAAGTTGGTGAACACTATACATGCTACAATATGGGGTAAGGCAATCTAACATGGTGAATATCCTCGATTTTGGGTTGGAGTGGTTCCGACATTCTTCGGACCAGACTGCAGGTTTTAAATGTTTCCCTTCTGCCACAAACCTGACTTGAACAACTGGGTGAATAACAGGTTTCTGCACTACTTGAAGACATGCAGAGGAGGTCATGTAATCATTTCAATCTGGTGTTCTAAACCAGAAACGCAAAAAATTTGCAGGCCAGCTCCTCAGGGATCAGAATTGAGAAACACTATTCTAGGAAGAACAATCACAATATGACCAACACGCGAGTCCCTGGCCCCATCATCTACTCTGATCAATGATTTAATCATTGTTGCTTTAGGAAGTTTGTGTTTGGATAAGTATTGCTCTGTTGAAACATTGCTTCTTGGCAACAAATATTTCTCCTTTTCTCAAGTCTATTTATGTAACCCTTAAACGGTCTGTATTGTTAAGGAAAATGCATTTATTGGTTAAGCACCAATATTAAAACTCACTAAATCTCTTGGTGTCACCTAATAGTATAGATAATTGGGGAAAGAAGAAATAATGGAAATGTAGTCATTTTAATCAAAAGACGCCACCTCAGCGCACAGGAGAACCAGGCACACACAAAACACTAGCATCTTCAAGCAAAAGGAGGATGAGAAAGATGGAAGTCTGGACAAAGCAAATGAGCTGAACACATTCTTCAACAGGTTCAGTTGAGGTACCTGTTACCATGACATCCCATATCATGACAACATTTCACATCATATCAAGAGCCCTTGCAGTTTGCTTTTTGTCATGGAGTTGCTGATGCCATTATACACCTACTTCAACAAACCCACTGTCATCTGGTCAAAACAGGCAGCACTGTGAGGATCATGTTTT
>CAEFZX010031335.1:0-56504 GCA_903066825.1 Alfaro cultratus | reverse complement strand
TTATTTAAAAAAGGGATAGAAGGTGCAAGTTAAACAATAAATCAGTATAATGTGCCAAATTTTTAATCCGATTAAGCAATTTATCGTCAGCATAAGCGATAAGATACTCAATTTCAAAAATAATCGTTAGTTGATGCCCTAATTTGATCATGTCACAAATATACATTTTAAAGAACCTTAGTCCAGTGTAGAGAATTTTCTCAACTTTTTTAAGAGTAAAAATCTTAAAAGTGTTGCGTATATTTGTAATCAGACCCCTTTTACTCTGATGTGGCTAAATAAAATCAAGAATAACGAACTGGCTGTTTTTAATTTAATGTCAGTGTGAATACGGCTGTTGTATGAAGTACTCAGAGGTTTGCTTGAGAATAAAACAAACAGTATCATATGGGAGACAGGTCAGGGTCAAGGATAAGGAGAAGTTTAAAGCAGAATTAGGTTAGAAGGTAACAAGACAAGGCCGTCCACCTCAGACGAGAGGCTGGGCAAGAAGAGCATTCATCAGCTTATGAAGAAAACATTCACACAAGCCGTGTTTAGTCCGCTTTAATTGAAATCCAGTCCATTTTTTCTAGAAAGTCGGGTTTATTTCGGGAGGGTTAGGGTTAGGGAATGCATAAATCACCAAAAAAGTGAACTGTGGCCGGCCTAAAAACCTGTCTCAGTTTGGTTCAAGTGAATTCTGGCGCCGTTTGAATGTCTATGTGGATGCAAACAGACCAGAGACTGTTTCTAAAGCAGGAAGCGGACTATAGCGCAGGGCATTCTGGGTAAATACAACCAAAACAAACGCATGAGTCTAGTGGGAGAAATGGCTCATCTAAAATCAGAAGGTGCGTTCAGGGTCTTCCTCTGAGTTTTTTGTGCTGTTTCCTTCAGTGGTTCTTGCCGCAGCACCACCTCCGGTGAGGTGGGGGGAAGGTTTCTCAAAGGGTTTTGTTTGTTTGACACAGTGTGGTGTGAAAGTGATTCGCACCTCTTGAAAATGTAACAAATGTTGCAACTTTGGTCCCCAGTCTAAACGAGTCTACCGGATTATCAGGTGTGGAAAAAACACACCTGATAAAAATGACATCCAAATGATTCTTTACAATTTAGAATGACACATTATTGTCTTTTGGTTTGTTACATATAATCTGAATAAAAAAATGTATTTTGTAGAAGCACATTTGTGCTTTTGTAAGTCTGTGCTAATAGATCCCAATGCCATCTATCAGTACAGAGCAGAAGAATCAGTATCCCTCTCCTCCTGTTCATTTGAAAACGTCTCCATTGCCCTCAATAAATCAGCAGCTATTGCAAATTTGTACCCTGACAGTCACATTTGCAAAGCACTCCTCAAAAGTGTTTCCTTCTCCGCATTGCCAGCAGCTCACAGAGAATTAAGAGCGGATGACGAGGGAAAGTTGGAGTCGTTTTCCCCGGAGAGCTAATTGTGTACAAACTGGGAGGCCGTGGTGGTCCGCTGCCGATTCCTGTAAGCGGCTGGCTGCGGCTGCCGCCTCGAGGGACACCTGGGGGGCCAAAGGAGGTCTTCTGGGTTTGAAAGAAAAAAGTCATTATGCTCAGCTCGCTGGCATCTTGAGGGCACGTCATAAGGAGGAATGTCATTATAATCTATAATAGTGATGCTCCTGCGGGTGATTTCTTTTTCCTGTGGGACTCAAAGCTTGTGGCTTCGCTGCCAAATGTACAGTTAGTGACAAACCTCACAAGCAGAACAAATGAAATGTACGTCTTAGACGGAGCTGGTCTCTAACATATTATAGCAGGGCTGGCGGAAAGCGGCATGGGGCCCTAAACAACTGGAGTTCACGTGTGTCAAACTCAAGGCCCTCCAGACTCCAAATTACACCAATACGTTCTTCCAGTTTTTCTCAAATCTGTAAAACTCAACAAATCTACAAATTTCTTTCCTGACTTTACCACAAATTTTCCCAAAATTGGTAAAAAAAACGTTGAGTTCAAGTGACCTCAGCCTTGATGTCAAGTTGTAATCTGTAATTGATACGGTGAGTAATAAAAAGTCACATATTTGACATCATACACCAGAACAAATGTCATAAAAATTCATAGCAAACATTTCTAAATTGGCGCCACAAAATCTGACTTTTTGATTGCACTAAAACAATCAAAATCCTGGAGGAACAAATATTTATTGATATTTTAACAATTTAATTTGTTTTATCAATATATTCTGGCACAATTGGCCCTTTAAGAGCTTTCAGATTTTTGATATGGCCCAAAATGAAAACAAGTTTGACAACCCTACTGTAATTTAATTGGAGGATCCACAAATAGATTAGCTGATTGCAATTAACATGCACATTGGAATAATGTAATATTTTGCTCACGAGCAACTCAATGTAGGAGATGTGACCGCAGCTTAAGGAAAGCTGCAGAAAATCTTAAAGTAGACAAGAAAAATTATTAGAGTAATTTGGGAGGAGATGCAGAAATGTTTTTTTTATGTCTTGGCTAAAAAGTTTCATAATGAATCCATTATCAGTGTGGAATCTCTCTCTCTCTCTCTCTCTCTCTCTCCCAACTTTGACCGGACCACAAATTGTTGGTAAATTTGTCCAGTTCTAAGGTGGTCCTAATGTTTAAAAAAAAATAATTAAACTGTGAAAATGCTCTCCTTCACAAACACAAGTTTCTGTTAAAATTAAAAAAGCAGCTCAACAGCTATGTATTAGCAAGCCAAGCGCCAAGCTACAAGCTAACTTTAGCGGCTACTTATTAGCCAGCTGTCGGTTTCTTTGCTTAAAGATTCGTTGTGTCTCATCACTTCACCATTTTTTCTACTTTCTGCCAAGCAAACAATACAAAGCTAGAAGGAGTTTCTTTACACAACAGTCTGGCTCGCCATCTTTATTAGATAGCGCTGCTAATTAGAGCACAGCATCTCAGAAACTACTTCCTGCATTACTTCAAAATAAGAGTCTCAAACACATTACAAACAGTTTCAATCTAAACGCATTTTCATATCCAGGGTTCATAATAGTTTACACTCGCTTCACTGTTCAGAGCCACAGGACAGCAGCTTACGAGACAGATTTCACTCGGCTGATAAATATTGTAGCCTCTTTATATCACGAGATCTCAGGCCATTAAGTCTCATTACTCGTCTGTTTTGTGTAGAAATGGTGCGTTTCTAAACCCGTAAATTCAAGCACTCTTGAGGCACCTGGTCAAGCAGGAGGAATTCAGAGTTCACTTATACCTCAGGCCGACTCTGGACTGCATCTTATTCTGTTCTTTCACCTGCTAGTTTTCTTTTCCGATTATAGTTTTCTCAGAAAACTGTTGACGTTCTTCGTCCTTTATATGTGCTAAATAAGAAAACCATGAACTCACTATTTGCTGATAATTAAAAACCCGACCTAGGACTGGCAGACTGACAGCTCCTGACCCTGAGGCAGCTACAAAAATAATTTTAAAGCAATAATGAATAAAGTAGAATACAATTTTGACTAATTATATGTGTAAGTTATAAATAAATGGCATCTGTGTTTCACATTTTAAGTAATTCTGTCACATTTATCCAGAGGATGAGAATATAGATGAATGGCTGGAACTCATGAAATAAATATAATCATGAATGATTTTAACATGGAAACACCTCCAAGGTTTTACGCTTTATTATTTAATTATGCAGTAAATAAATTTAGGCATTAAAACAATTATATTTTTACTTTTAATTGCATTTATTTCCAGTTAAGCATAAATTGCAAGATAGATAAAATAACTATACCTTTGGCGTTCAGAACTCCTGTGCTTTACTATAAAATAATTGAAGTTGTCACTATGGTCCCCCAAATGTTTTCTAGCAAGTGATTACAGTTAATCCAAAATAATCCACGCCCATTAATTCCAATGGTTAAGGCTTAAAGATAAAATTAATTCCTTGAATTTATATAATCAAGTATGACAACATACAGCCATAACAGGGAGAAATTATGCAGGGTTTTTTATGTCATTGTTTTAATTAAGCAACTACCTGGTTACTTGATAATTGACCTATTAATTTGTTACTGATTTTACTGTACTAATGACACATGTAGGTAATCTATGTATTTATGGGATTGTGTCACTTTTGACTCCCATACGATGCAAAGTTAGGAGTTTTCCTTCAACAACATCAGCCTATTTTTCACAGACGTCCCTAAACGCGATGGTTGGATGGCTGAGCGCCGCAGCTTCCTCACCAGGCTGCATCTTCAGCACCAAACTGCAGGAGAAGAGCTGCAATAAACTCCTGATCAGAACTTGCAGCCACAGTAAGTTCGTTTGGACCCTCGGCGACACCGCTACTTATTTAAACTCCGTCCGACATGTCGAAACGAATCGGCTTTCCCAGTAAATTTATCAGAACCGGACCCAGTTAAAACCACGTGTTCTGTAAATTGGTTTCAAGTTAGATAAACGTATCTGACAGTCACTACTGCAGTCAACTTGTTTTTCACTCAAACGTCGATTTTAGGACACTCCATTTGTACGAGAAAGTGTTGAGTGACACAAAAACGAGAGGACTCGTCGCTTCCTCTGCGCATTTTTAACGCCTTTCAGAAAGAATCCGAACTTACCTTGGCAGCGAGCTGCGCCTCTAAACGCGGGGGGTCCAGTGACTGTCGGAAAGTCGACTTTTCTCAACGGAGAATCCCGCCACTTCCGCTGAGACTAAACGTTCCGGCGAAGTTCGGGGGTATAAAAGTACTTCTGAGCCAATTTCTTGCGCTCCTGCAGCCTGTGGTACTGTACCATCTGTTGTGCCTGTGCGCGTCGAGCTCTGCGCGGCGAGGGCAGAGAGAGGAGGGAGGGAGGGGAGGAAAGATGGCTGAGCCGCGGCTCCAGCTGCGCGCGGACACCAGTGGATGTGAGAGCGAGACCGCCAGCGCGCGCGCATGGGAGGTCACGGAGTCTCAAAGGGTAAATCGACGTGTGGCTAATAATTAACAGCGACCACAGAGTCCGTGACTTCAAACTTCTTTTATTAGGCGAAAGGAGGCGAATGTTTGCAGGCTTTAGTTTGACTTATGAAATTATAAAATAAGTAACAGGTAAAAGGCAACAATTTTCTTTAAAACAAGCATAATACTTATTTGTAATTTAGGTACTTCTATTGACAGACTTTCTGGGAAATAGATAAGACGTGATACAGAAGAGACAAGACTGGATGAGGTCCTGTATGGATCTTGTCTCTTCATTTCTTCAATCTTTAAACACTCTCTACATGCCTCTTTGGAGTAATTTTCTTTGTATGTATCATCACAAATGTACAGTTTACTTTGCCTGTAGATTTACAGTATATGCTTTGATTAGGTGAGTCGGTCAAAAACAACAAAGTCAAAAGCCTTTTACTGCCATTGAGCCTCCAGAAAGACCAGATGCAGAATGCATCATAACTCCAAGTGGGTCTGAGGTTAAGTATATTTTGCTTAGCTTATGATTTAAGGAGGATTTGGTTTACAGATCTATATATATATATACCAACAATTGACTTTGGTTAACTCAAACAAAATATATAAATAAAAATAAATATCTTGTGGAGTAATTCATTCCTCACACCCTGCTACTCTGGAAGACCTGGTTTTATTCAACGTATTATTTGGCTAATTCTTCGTGTTTTACTTTCAGAGCAAAGGTTTGAACACGCTCCATCCGACTGTGCAGACAGGCCGTTTTATCTCCGAAGACTCCTTTTAGTATCTTGCCGTCTGCTCTCAGGGTGAACTTGCTGGTAAATGAGCTCAGCAGCTGTGAAGTTCCCCCTGCTGTTTGCTAATTCCTGCTGGCTAGTCTGAAGGAGCTGAGTGGGGAGGGGTGCTATGTAGTGTGGAAGGTCAGAAGCTTTGAAACTGCAGCTAAGAGGAGGAGCTTCGTCCTCGAAGGCGGGGCTATGTCCACCAAGGTGTTTTGTTCAGCTGAATGGTTGCTATGGGAGATGAAAGGATTTTGCAAACATGCATGAAAGAATAAAAGGAACACTCCAGGTATGATTTTGATGAGGGAATAATGCTAACTATATAAATAGCTCCAAAAAGTTGAGTTTATCAATCAGTCCTATTTATTCAGAGATAAATATGGTCCATAATAAACAAAAACAGAATAATACTGCCCCTTTAATAAGCTGAAACAAACTTTTTCCTGAAGATCTTAAACAGCTCCTTTATCCTCACTATGGTGTTCACTTTCACTTCTGTAAAAGCCTAATGAGGTTCATAATATGAATATTGTAATATCAGTAGTGTACAGTATAATATACTGTAAAAACACGCGACAGCACGCCCCATGGAGCACCTCCAGGGTGTCTGGTCCTACAGACCTGAAACTGATGGTGGAGGTGCAGAAACCTTCTATATTCATAGGTCAATTCAGCAGATTGCAAAAGAACAACAAAGTACAAAAAAAGTGTAAAAAATGAAATGCGTAAAAAAACCTTGACAAGGTATAAGTCAGCAATAGATCCATGATCACACTTATACTACAAATAGGTTTTCCATATTTGCAGCCCGTCGATTGTGGGCTGATGCTAATCCCATGTTAAGGAGAGATTTCTTTTAATTGAAAAAAACTGGGAAATATTTGATTTAACCTTCAGTGGCTTACATAAAAAACGCTTTATTGGGTGGCAGTGGATTCTCAGAGAGCAGATGGTTTCTTCCAACCGTGATAGCTCCCTGTATGAGACCTTATAGTTTCACATTTAATAAATCAAAGGTCCAAACAGTCCAGCTGCCCTGAGAGAAATCGTAACACCAACAACTCATCGCCTGTTGAGGTGTACCTCAGAGTCACGCGCGTGAGAAAAGCAGAGAACCAAAAACACCCCGACCCGTCTCTGTGTCACGGTTCTCTCTCTACTTTTTATGCCTCAGCGTTTTTGTGGCTTCGGATCCGCTCTCCGACGTGAGAGTTAATGGAAGTTAAGTGTTGCGCGAGAGCCTGCGAGAAAGTGTGAAACGTGTCTCGCGCGTTGGCCGTGAAGTCAGCAGAAGTGCACTTTGCAAGTGAAATGAAATGAGTCCCCAGATGTAAACAAATCATTTGTAAGACGCACCGACAGCCCGCGTCTTTGAACCGCGTCTCCTTATCTGTTGCTGTGGAGTTAAGTGGTTTGTGCTGCAGCAGCAGAGATGCAGAGATTCCTCTAACACAGTACAAGGCTTACTTATCCCTTATTTTTAAATTGCGGTGCTTGTAACCTGCAGGAGGGCGTGGGGGGGCGGGGGCACATCAGGAGCAAGAAAGCGTGTGTATTTTTATTTATTTTATTTTTTTGGAGGAACTCTATTCTGTCTTCTCTCTCGATGCAGGCATGGCTTCCCTATTCTGCTGCTCTATTTCCAATCTGAAAAGTTATTTCAGCATCGTTCCACCGTCTCCATCTTCCTGCCCGAAGTGCCTTTTTGTCACGGCGTTTCTCTTCAGACGCCTCGCATCACAACGGCATGCGTGGCCTTGTAGCATCGCAGCACTCGATCTGGAGTTGCCATGGCAACGGGCGGTTGGAGGGGTTAATTTTTTGGGCCGGGCGTTTGTGAACATATTGAGGATATGATGGGGAGAGGAGGATTTTTCATAATCAGACAGATGCAATCCCACCACACCAGTTGTTTTTTTGTTGTTGTTTTTTTTTAAAGCCTGTCGAGTAAAAAGCACTGCTTTTTGTTTGTTCAACAGTGAATCACTCCAGGACACTGATGTAATCACCAGGAGGACGTGGCTGCATATTTTTGGTAGCCATCCATGAATGAATGGCTCTTTTGGCAGCGGCTTCCTGCTGTGCAGATTCCGCAGAAACAGGAATTTTGAGAGGGAGATACGGCTTTGTGGAGGGATTTGACAGCACCGCGACACTCAAAATTAATATCACAACACGCCTTCTAAAAGTATTTATGCCCCTTTTAGCTTTTTCCACATTTTGCTTCATTGCAGCCACAATCTTGATGAAGTTCATTCAGGGGATGCACCTATCCACTTTTTCCAGTTCTGATTCAGATATCTGAGGTTCGGTATCGACCCGATACAGAAAAATAAAGCTGGACTGACTTAAAACATTTCTTCTTCTTCTTTTTTTAAAACACAGACATAATTACAACTAAAAACATGAATTACAAATTTAGTTGATAACTCTGCACCTCTACAGCACACTTCAATACACCAATGTCTTCACAAGCTTGGTCAAACATGTAAAAACAACACAACTTTAATGCTGTGAAAGTGAAAGAAAATTACATTTTTGTAATAGTTTTACAAAGTGCACCATTTTGGGACACCCAGGTGCTAAGTGCATCAATTCAAAGGTTCCCCAAAGATTAATTTGTTGAGTCAGTGTAATTAAGCGTAAAACCGTCAATGTAAAATAAATCATAAAGAAACTGACAAAAACAATAGGTTGACTACATTGGCGAAACATGTCGAATTAAATGCGACAAACCTTCTTTCAAACGGTTCAGAAAGTGCAATTAGGAATTCTCCATGTAATTTAAAATAATAATAATAAAGCATGACATCGCTCAGAGCACAAAGTGTATAGAATTTGACTAAATAGATCTGCCCGTAAGAACTGTGGAGCATTGTCATCGATATCTGATCTAGGATTTTTTTTTTCCACTGTCGGGACCGATACGGATGTTAATATCGGATCGGTGATATCCGATATTAATGGGATGATGTCAAAAAGGTTCAGTCAGTTCGAATACTTCTACATCAACCTGTGGGGTTCAGCACACTCTCTCTGCTGAGACGTAGACGAGCATGTTTTGTTCAAATATCCTCTTAGAGGACAACAAGTCACTAACATGATATAAAGCCGAAACATTTCTATGATTGTTGGCTTGTAAAGGAACGTTCTGGTATAAAAACTGAGATTTGGTAAAAAAAAATAAAATAAAAATAAAAAAATTAGATGAACAAGCTGCACAAAAGCCATAAATCATAGACCATATTTGACACCCAAACTACAGCGGGAACATGAAACACAATAAGAGGCCGCTGAAACCACAGGGATTTTTCTTCATGTTCCCTGCTTCACTGCTCTGTTCGCAATAAGTGCAAGACAGGCATTAGATTTTAGATTTGCAGGCTTGTTCGTCCGGCACTACGGCAGCTCATAACAATAATGTCGTCTGGGATCGTCCCTCCTTTCCTCAAAATTGCTCCCCTCGTGATGCATGCATTATTTCACAATACATAAATGTATTTGTCTTGGCTTAGCTCAGCGCTCCGGTGGGGTTCTGACACAACGCCAGGCTCCAAAAGCCTCCTGCAGATCCTGCAGAAGAGTGTGACGAATGACGTAATGCCTTTATTGATCTTGTGAAAGTGTTAGATTTATGCTGTGCTGGTTGAAGATGCGACTGCAGATATGCCTACATCTCTTGTTGCGCTGTGTTCATTAAGAAAATAATATACATATAATAGGTGTGACTATTTGAAGTTAGTTAAGGTGGACGATTAATTGGATAAAAAAAATTTGCAGATTTTTTATTTAACTACTTGAACCTTTTTAGGCAAATTAGAAAACATTAAAATATTGAAAAAATTAAATTCCTTTTTTTAAATAAGAAAAGGCATATTAGTGCTTGAATTGCAAAATCATAGCATTCCTTTAGTGAACACTTAATCTCAAGCCTTTCTGCTTGAATTAATATTAATACCATGCAGGGCTGACCTGCTGATTATTTATTGGATTAACCAATTAATAATTAGAGGTGCAAAAAGGGGGATTTATTCACCGAATTTGAGCCAGGTGAAGCTAAAACCGTCACTTTAGTAGTTCTGGGTCGAACATCATTACAAAAAATTTTTATTTTATCTTTAATATTAAATGTATATATTTTTGTACAGTTTTGGCTTAGTTACTGCCATGTGTTGTCATTTAAGCAAATGGAAGGTAGAAAATCGTAACATTCTTCACTGCTAAATTAAGCCGCACTGGCCCTGGGAAAGCATCGCTATTTAAAGAAGCATAGAAAGTTTTAGCGAAATTGTGGCTCTTCGATTTTTTTAAGTCACCTTTAATCATTAGTGCTTCAATGGTGGTAGAATTGCCTTGTCGCTCTGTTTGTACATTACATTTACATTTAAAAGATGATCTTAAGCCCAGAGTCAGCAAAGCGGCATCTCTGGGACGCCACACTGAATCGGACTTGGCTCAGAGTCGAGAGCAAGTGGAGCAAAATAAAAACAGAGAAATAGAGAATAGAGAAAACACCGGTGAGTGAGTGATCTGTGAATCCTAGTTGACTACAGTGTTGACTAATTCATATGGGACGAAGTCAGGTGAGTCTTCCTCAATAGAAATAGATTCCCTACAAATCCTGAACTCAGCTAGTTTAGGAATGTCGTTATGGAGAGCTGGTTAAGTGTTAACCTCTCAGAATGTGTTAGTCTGGGAGGGGCTGAGCACTTCACACTATAAGCATTTTATTGACTCACATCTAAAACCATCAAAAACAAGTTTCCATTGTGTTGACAGTCATTTTAATAAATCAGAATATACGTCCCGATGAGTTTCGCTTGTCAGATTAATAGTTGATAATAACCCTAAACAAACGTTTCATTAAGTCCATACTTCTGCTTTTAAAGATAGTTTTTTTTATTGGTCTGATGTGATATTCTAATTTTAAATGTCCTGTTTTCATTAACATTAAAGCGTAAAATCATCATAAAGAAAGGCTTTCAAACGACTATCGATACAATGTGCTTCACTAGTGATAAAGTTTCTTAACTTTTCAACAGGATTCCATTTTATTAAATGGGTCTAGTAGCTTTTGGACTTCACAACATTATCATAAAGAATACAAAAGGTTAAAAATGAAATATTACACATCTCTATGTTACATGTAGAACATAATGTCTGTTGTGTATAAAACAATAATGTAAAATGGAGATACTGCAAAACGTGCAATGTAAGTATATTCCATGCCAACATGCAGAGTCTGGTTGAAGAAGAGAAAACGCCACATTATTCTCTAACACAAAGGCTGAAACTATAAGATCCATCTCTCCAGAAGAAGGATAAATGTTCCCACATCAGAACCCATTACAGCACTAAAAGGCCTCTTCGCAGCACGTAGATTGATCCACTTCTCTCATGGCAGCATTTTTTATTTTTTTTTGTTTCCTAAATAAGAGCTAATGGTGAAATCGAAAATAAAATTAGAACAATGGAGAGGCTGTAGAGTGAAGATCTGCTTGTGTTATATAATGGATGCTTTTGAACAATTTTGGTGGCAAACAATTGGAGCCGCAGAGGAACAATGGCAGACCGCATATAGACTTCATTCACCCGCGATGCGTTTAAGCCAGTCGTGAGCCCGTTGTTGATAAAATGTAAAAAAAAATACATAAAAATAGGAAATGTGATACCAGCATTGTGTTTTTAATCCTTCAAAGGAATTAGACATGCCATCTCTTGAGTGTCCGTGAATGCTTCACAAATCCCAGTGCGTCAGCATATTTAATGTCGTCTGAGCAACAACGACGCTCTCACTCCCCGCTGCACAATGGCGCCGAGATTCAATAATAAATGATTGCAAACCACAGATGAAGTTATCTGGTCCTGAAAGTAAATACTCGCTGCGATCAGCGAGTATTTACTGGCCCGTCTGTCTTTTCTGTGGCCGACTGCTCTGCAGCGGGTTAGCATTTGCAGCGTTTAAGCGCCAGACCGCAGAGCAGCTCAACATTCAAATATCTTCATGTCTGTTATTTTTTTCTTTCTTTCTTTCTTTTTCATGCCAGGTAGTGGATGCGAGTGCTCGCCAAGGATTTTTGCTATTTCAGACGGCCCCAAAATAACATAGTGAGCTAATTCCTGTGAAAGGCTTGGAGGATTTACTATAGATTAGATGAATGATTAATCATGGCCAGGCAGACTTAAGACTTATAGATTTCTGTCAGAAATGTAACACAGACGCAACTATGTGAAAGCTGCAAAAAAAAAAAAAAAAAAAAATCATTAAGTCCTGATTGTATTGAAACTATTTTTGCTACATAAAGGTTTACATTTCAATTCATGTGTCTGCCTGAAGAAGCGACAACTGTCCTGGTTATTGAACACAATAAAACAAGTAAGAAAAAGTAACGAGCAATTTGTTGTTGACATCAAAGCTTGTCCAGGGAGTCGAGATGAAGCAGCATCTTTCTTCAGACACGGAAGATCAAGCAACACTTTGGACATGAGCTGCAGCTGACTCGCCTTCTGACGCCCAAACTGTGGCAGAAATCAGAAACCAATGGCTGCGATTCCATTGACCAAGTAATTACGCAATTTCACATTTTGAAAAGAAATTTGATTCACACGGCAAATTGGAAAAAACACCTTTTTCAATAAAAAATTTTTTAGCGCTAGGATGAGGCGTTTTTATTTTTGTTTGTAAATAAATCGGTTTATTTTACAAAACCGCAATGGAAACGTTTTGTTCGCATCACATGATCAACAACCGAATGTTGCCAGTGGCGTAAATCACAAAGAAGAAGACGACAGGAAGTAGTTGGAGGATGTTTTTTAAGACTTGCCGCATGAACAAGCTTATTCACGTGTGATTTTAGTTGTTTCTTATTTAATGGAAACACCTCAATTGAAAATTTGTGTTTTTTGGACATTAGCAGAATACTAACGTTTTATATGCGCACTTGTGGTGTGACGTTTTAATCAATGTCTCTTCTCCAGCCCATATTCAGTCTCCATAGCAATTAGGTATTGTTATGAAATGCATCATAGCATCAGGATGTAGGATTTACAGCAAATCCACCACTTCTACCAGCAAGGCAAAGATTTTATTCAAATAAGTTATTCCAACTGGACAATGGCTCTAAATGTGAGGCAAAATTAGCTACAAAATGGTAAATAATAAACAATGTCATCATTTTTAGAATAAGCATCACAAAGCTTTGATTTCCATTCAATAGAAATTGCTTATGTTCCTTGTCGGATTCTACCCGTTTCTTATTTTACACGTGTAAAAAGCGAGACGCCTGAAGATCACACTGCACGCAGTGGTGATGTCCACTTTTACAGCGACTGTTGTTCTGAAGGAAACGAGTTGGTTTTGAAAAACATTCAGCCATTTATGCAACATTGTGTAAAAGCCACCTGCAGTGCTGGAGATCCATCTGCCACACTGAGATCATACCAGAATAACAGACGAAATGCCAGCA
The DNA here is from genome assembly GCA_903066825.1 of Alfaro cultratus. NCBI lineage: Eukaryota > Metazoa > Chordata > Actinopteri > Cyprinodontiformes > Poeciliidae > Alfaro > Alfaro cultratus. Next base: position 43,331 of record CAEFZX010031335.1, on the reverse strand, counting down.
TTTGGTTTCGGTCCTCTTTTGTGCAAAGCACAGGATGGCAAAAGTCTGAATGTACCAACTGCAACATCCACAGCATCTGAAAATCTGAGTTATGATCGTCACAATTTAGCTTCTACAGTCAAACATGAAAATGAATCGACCGTCATCTGCTTCAACGCTAATTTAGTTTAGGTTTAGTGACTAAACGTCGGTACCTGGTTTGTTTCACTTTGTTACTCTTGTTTGAGAAATGATCTACTCAGAAAAGGCTTCGACTTCAGCAGAAGTAGGTTGAGAGTCCAAATATTGCACTCAAATGAACTCAACATTTTTTTACTTTAGTAAAAAGTATGAATCCAAGAAATTATGCAAGAGTAAAAAATTTTTTGGTTAAAAAAAAACAAAAAACAGCTACTCAAGTACTGGGAAAAGAAAAGAAAACAAATAATATTTTAAAGTTGCATCAGAAGGACCAAAATCTTGACATTTTAAAGACTAACTTGGAAGCAATTCACACAAATGACATAATTTTAATGTTTTTTAAAGACCTTTTCAGATTGGCTTTTAATTTGAGAGAGCACTAGACCAGTCCTCGCTTCTTTTATGTTTCTTGATTGATTTGTGCGGCACTTTGTTTGCCTTTGGTTATAAATAAATAAATAAATAAATAAATAAATAAATAAATACATGAATAATTACAAAATAACAAAATCAGGCAAAAATAAACATTTCCAAATCAATTTCTTTCAACACAAAAATTATGAAACTTCGAGAAAAACTGCAGGTGTGTCCACATGTTTGTCCTTCATTCAGTGAAGTGACTCACAGTGAATAGAGAATCCAGAAACTTTACTCAAGAGTAGCAATACTTCATAATGAAGTTGTAAAGTACAAAGTAGTGAAAAATACTCCTAAAAGTACTTTTTTTTTCCCAAAACGTTGCTCAAGTAAATGTAACTGGTTACTATCCAACTCTAGATTTCAAGTTGTTGCTTGAGCGATAGTTACATATTTTAAAAAATAAATGATGAGGAATTGAGCACTCCCCATTAAAGATAGATATGTGTTTTGTTTATTCTGGAGGTGCATATGGCCGTTTGCTCTGGAAAGGGCCTGTTCATGGAGAAGACATGGCGCTCACTGCTGGGCGGCGACCATCTGCAAAGGCCCCAGGGAGGAACGGGTCGACCACGTGGTAAATGCGGTTTCTGCTTGTGGTTCTGCTAAAGCACGACTCGACGCAACAGTGCTTGTGTGTGTTAGCTACCAAACGGCGCCGTTTCATCCAACAAGGGGCAGGATTTCACTCCATGATATGATGAGCAGGGTGTGTGGGCCGAAACCCCCCCGTATAGGATCTATTAAAGGAACGGGGAGTTTGAGGGCTTTTCGCCACGTCAGCAATAATACAGCAAAATCTGAGTTCAAGCGATGCTGGTGGCTCAGCAGAGGGGATGTGTCAATTGATGAAATGAAATGAAATCCATTAAGCCCGGTCTGAGTGACAGATCATTGAGTTTGAAGGCGGCTCAAATGACAAATCAATGTCAATAGCACAGAGCCGCTGTTCACGGGATAAGTTATGCTGACTCTCTCACATTATATCATTCACAACGGATAACTTTGATGAAGTTCTGTCTTTTTAGCTTCAATATATTGAAGGCCCCATGGTTTGTAACTTTAACACGCTGCAGTGTAGTGAAACATACATCATGAATACATTACACTTAAATAACAGAAAAATCATTATTAAAACAATTTAAAGGGGAAGTATTACGTAAAAGGAACTGTTCTGAGCTTTACATTATGGTATAAAAACATACCTGAAGTTCTCGCATGCTTGAGAAATCCTTTAATCTCCCGTGGCAACCATTTATTTATGCAAAACACCTGCTTGGTCCTAGCACCGCCTTCAAGCCATAGCTCCTCCTCTGAGCTGCAGTTTCCAAGCTTCCCCATAACATAGCAGCCCTTCCCCATCAACTCCCCCACTCAGCTCCTTCAGACTAGCCAGCAGAAATTAGCAATCTGGTGGAACTGTGCATCTGCTGAGTTTATTATATGAGCTACACCTCAGTGCAACACTGGTAAAGACGTTGTTAAAGGGTTAACAGAGGAGCCATGTTGTGATGACTTCCTAAAGGTAGAGTTTCAGAAAGAGCAGGAGTTTTAAAAAAGACAGAAGCCCAACTTCAAGGTCACATTTTTTAAAGTCATATTTGAGATAGACAGCATTTTTATCCCAACTGGAGGTAACAGTGACTTGATTGTGCTGTAAAACGATTCTTTGTGATTGGAAATCACATAACACTGACCCTTTGAAAACAAACGCCTTCCATAAATGTGACCTGCATAAAGACAATGAATTAATGGGTGCAGTAAAGTACTAAAAAGTAAGTAAAGTAAGTAAAGTCCAGCTTGTAATGCGTTCCAAAGTCCAGCGCCCAAATATGCAGTACTTACTCCTAGTGATTTGTAATTTAAATGACTCAGAAACACATTGAAACTGTTTCTTTCAAACAGAGTTTAAGACTACGTTTCAGCCACTGATGAGTAATACATTAGAAGAGAACTCTGGTTTGTAGTTGGCTGCAAAAGCATTGGGTCAAACATATCACAGAGTATGAAGAAAAATACAAAACTACATCAGAGAAGTCTGCCAAAACAGGAGAAACAACCAGCCGAGGTTGAGCAGACAGAAAGTAGATGAAATGCCACAAGAGATGCCAGTTAAATGAATCACCACTAAATAACAACACTGTGCATTTCCTGCTTTAACATGTCAATAAAGTTCATTGGAAATAATAAGCAGATTGAAACACTTCTTAGAGAAATTAAAGCCGGTCTCAGTGTTGGCATCTAAAGCTCATAAATTTGACTGGCATGGATTGTGATGTGTTTATTGACACAGTGACTGGGTCTCAGTATAAAGTGTTGCTCATCCTCTACAGCTGAAGACTCTCACCGGACTCAGTCTTATTAAAAAAGAAAGACTTTCAGATTCTAATCAGACGTGGAAGGCAGATGCAGTTTAAAACCGGAGGGCCACCAGCTTTCATTGTATAGAGGCGTTTCTTTTGAGGCCACCAGTGTGTTTTGGAAAGCTGCACGGCGCGCGATGAAAGCCTGCAGCGTGGCAGGTTGGATCATACTTGACTTCATGAGAGAATTTATAGTTAGATGATCTGAACTGGCCTGTTGCAAACTACCTCTGAATCACAGCTGCCTCACCAGCGCAAGGTGTTCACACACACACACGCACGCACACAAACACCGTTTCCATGGCGACGTTGTTTGATAAGCGCTCTCGTAGCGATCAAAAGGGGGAATAAAGAGCCACCTTTTTAATAAGTTATAGACTGGTGAGAGCTACTCTATGACTGCTTAGCTGTGTTGTAGTACTCGAGACCAAGACCGCTCTCGAGACTATTTTTTGATGTTCTTGGTCTCAGTCTCGGGCGCTGAGGACTCGGGATTTTAATTCAAGACCAGTGAAGACAGCAACTGTGGAAATATCACTAAACGTACAGCATAATGTCCAGTTTATTTGTTGACATGTTTGTTTTCACTGGGTGCAAAACGCACCGATTAAAATCCAAGCAACAACGTGACTTTCACCAATTGCGTGTTTCTGCTACCCCTTACTGTCGGCTCTCATCACTGTATGAACTTTAAAACTGATCCATAAACGACTCTGTCCCTTATTACTTCTGCAAACGGTGCGCTGCCATGTGACGTCTTATGCAAACGCAGGTTGCTTTTGGGGACGTAAACTGTTCACACAGAAATCTTGTTGAGGATGGGTTTACTTAGTTACATGAACGGCCACACACACCAAAAAAATCTGAATTCAGCATTAAGACCTGCTGTGTGAACATAGTCTTAGTACATTTTTCAAGAACAAGGTTCTTTCATGTACTATTCTTATTCGAGTCTTCCATAAAAAAAAGAAGACTAATATTTCAGCCTAAAAGATGTGCCACCGTGTCCCGTTTTACACCCTGAAAATAACTCCAATCCCTCCATTTGTGAGGCATGATTTGTCACCATCAGCAAATAAATGCAGCGATCACAGATTGGATGACATAATTTGACCGACGCAGTCATGGCAACCTGAAGAGGCGGCTCTGGCATCTTGATAGGCTGTCGTCTCTGCGGCTAGGCGGCTCCGTTGCATAATGTTCTCAACCTTGATTTTTCTGGGCTCCTCTTTGTGCCTTTGTACCTGAGCTGAATATTTACATAACGAACAGAGAGAGGAGAGGACAGGAACAGCTGCATTACAGAGCAAGAGGGTTGAAGAGATGTTGGAGGTGAGGCTGGATTTTAGGGTGTTTTTTTGTCTTTTTTTCCCAAAATCCAGTGCACCATGCAAACTACAGCACACCAAACTCCAGAAAGCAATTATGAAGGGAAACTGCAAAGTTCCTCCTGTTTGGATGGAAGGTGGCCCAGCAAGCACAGCAAGTTTAGCTTCTGTCAAAGCCATCTGCTGGTCCCTTTAATCAAACGCGTTTGAACCGTGTCACATTCGTTCAACCGGCCTCACCGTTTACTCCACCAGTCTCAGCGGCGAGAGATGACAGAGAACGGCGGCATGGGTGGGAAAAAGGATGCGAAAATGTGTGTTTGTGTGTGTGAGAGAAAGAGCTGCTGGCAGCAGGTGGGTGGGTAGGTGGGAGGAAGATGGGGTGCGAGCAGCGAAAGAAAGACTAAATGTCACTTTAAAATGCAGCGTGTTCCTGCTAATGACCGGCATTACAGCGAATTAAAATGCGAGTGGCGTTTTGTCTCTTGTCAGGCAGACCTTCACTTGTTTCTAAAATATTTAGAAATGTGCTCTAAGTTCACAGCAGAGGTGCCCAAACTTTTTGAGACCAACATCTACTTTTTCTGTCACTGGCTGGCTGAGATCTACCACATGACACCAAGATATAAAAATTGCAAATGAAACTTTTGTATGTGAATATGCATTAGCTATAGCAGACATATTCAAATGATAGAAAACCTAACGCAGTTTCTTCCAATTGATGTAATTTCACATAATTACCCCGGTAGGAGCCAATTGTTGAAATACTCCATGTCATGGCCGAATCAATTTACTTAGCCCAGATGCAGAACACCACAGGGAAAACAGGAAATCAGTTAAAGGTGTTTATTTCAATACAAGGATGAATATTGTGGGATGAGGTGGGAAATTCCTCAGGGGGGGGCTCACGGGAAGGTCGGCTCTCTGCGAAACAGCAGAGGAGATGATGAGTTCAGGGAAATCGGACAAGGGAGTGAATAACGGAGAAAAAGACTTATCTTACTTGTTGCGTTGGTAGAATTGTCCGGGGGGAGGGTTTGATGGAGGAGTCGGGGCTTACATAGGCAGCGGAATCGTGATCCAGATAGACGGAGCTTCAACCGAAGCGGATCTGCACAGATGTGCATAGATGACGGCGGAGGGCGGACAGGTAAGTACGGGTGTGCCAGGAGACAGACGAGAGAAGAACACCAGTCGGGGAATCCAGAACTTGCAGCAAAGATCGTCTCGAGGAGGATTTGGGCGTCCCGAGGAATCACCAGAAGACTGAAACAACAACGGAGAGATTACTCAGGGTTTTCTTCAGGAAATGCTCAGAGAAAGAGTATTCTAGGGAGCTTGAAGGTACCATTACTGGTAAACACTCAGGCGCCGATGGACTGGAGTCAACTCTTCTTGTACTCCTGGACTGATGATATGATGGGACTCAGGTGTGCTGGGCTGCAGCAGGCTCTCCCGGGTAAAAAAGAAGTAATGATGCCACCTAGTGGCTAAGTAGTGAAGCAACAAGAAAAAAAACCCAACAAACCCCGATTCCTGACACTCCATGAAATACATTTGTAATGTTTGTTGTGAACGGCACACACTAGCAAACCAACGAGGGAATTAGTCCAATTCTGACGTTTACTGGACATCCAGAAATCACAGCGTTGGTAGCAAAGGTAAACAAAACCCGAACAGGTGATCAACTCAAAACCACTCGTACCTTTTAACTCTCTCTCTCTGTCGTTTATCGCCGGAGTTGTTTGGAGAAACAACTTCTTGACTAAACAAACTAAATTTTCATGAATAAATCAACAATTTTGGACAAACTCCACATCTATAATATTGTTAAAATAAAACCCTGTTGCAATTACACACAGATAGATGTTTGAAACCCTTTATTTCTGTTAACTATGAGTGTTGTAGCTCGGTTCGATTGGGGGCCAAAACTGCAACATTTATTGCATTCTCAGCGGTGCAGTTCACTTTCACACTGCACTGTGTCAAACTAAGACCAGACAAGTAATTAAAGTGTAGAAATATTGCTTATGAAATATTGTAGATATACAGTATAGTACATACGTGAATATATTATTTGTAAATATACGAAACGTGACGTGAGCTCAAAGTGCAACGCCACAGTTAGCTTACCAAAGGATTGTGTTTAAAAGACCGCAGCAGGTGCGGAAAAACACAAATGCAACAAAATCACGTACATGACATTATGTACATCACAATAGATCAAAGAAGTTCTGAGGCTTTGAATGCTTGAATCTCAATGCATCAGTTAGGATCCAAACGGTTCTGTGAGATTCGGCTTTGTGTCTCGTGAGGATGTTTAGTATTTCGAAGGCTTTGGTTTTCACGCTCTGTTTTGTTACCTAGTGACCACAGGAATGAAGAAAGTGTGTGACCATTTCTTTCCTGGAAAGGATTCAGATGAAAGAAGCTCTCGGGATGAGAGCGATTTCTTTTGGAACAAATTTTCATCCGTTCCCGAAGAACAAACTAACCCAGCCGGGGAGGTTTGTCTTGAACAAGCGACAGATGTCTGTGGAACCACAGACTTTGACTTGACTAAGACTTTACAAGACAGTACTGAGGACGATCGTACTGTCTTTGAACAAACTAACCCAGCTGGGGAAGTTTGTTCTGAATGTCAGACAGCTGACAGTCAAAACAACACCAGCGGCTTCACAAAGACGACATTACATGGCGATCTTGACTGAGAGGACAGCGGCCGAAAAAAAAACTGACCCGGCTGGGGAAGATTTATCTGCGGCTGACCTCACTGACAACGCAAGTTTTGACTGCATCGATTTCATCTCTGTCTCTGCCAGAGAAGTCTCCAATAAAAGGCACATACACCAGTGTGTTTGAATGGGCTACTTTCCCAAACAGGAAACTTATCTCAGAGGCAGAGAGAGTCAACAGAGATGTCACAGCTGTCGACTTGTCCAAAAGATCACCTCTGAATTGTAGGGTATCCATTGTTTTTGAGGTTAACTTTTCCCCGGACGGAGAACTTCAAATACCAGATAGGAACATCTGTGAAACTCCAACCCGTGGTGTGTTGCTCCCAGTTCTCAAAGACAAGACTAGAGGATTGTCTTTGAGAAAAGGATTCATTTATGTTTATGAAGAGGACATAAATAGAGAGGAAGACTCCACTCAACAGGATATGATGGTTTCTCCTGCCGACAATGACAAAGGTGCTGTTGTTTTAAAATTATTTTGGTAATGGAACTGAAATGCAGAGAATTGTGCAACACATTGTTGAAACTATAATTACTGAGATCATTTTTGTTGGGTCACTAATTTGAAGACATTTTGTTGACATTTTTGTTCTTTAATAATGTTAAGTTTGTCACCTACTGCCTAGATCGACACAAAACCTTCCGCGATCGGCGTATTAAGCACCCCTGGTTTACAGTGAGAAGTTTCCATTCATGAATGGATTTTCTGCAATGGACGGTATTAGCATGAACTCACATACAAGTATTCCTCCGTGGCATGTGCGTCCGTGACAAAAAAAAAAGACGGGGTAGCAGCAGTTACATCTAACAACATCTCTTAAAAGTTGGAAATGTATCCTTCACTATTTTTACACCTTGCACTGTGTGAGATGGTAAAAATATCGACATACTGCAATGCTTCAAGTACGACTTGGACCCAAAATTCACACCGCACCACAGGAAGGGTTAAATGGATTTTCCAGTCAGTCAGAATGTGAGAAACAGCAGCTTTTCATTGGGATTGTGTTAGAATGGCCCTTAGCGGCTGGATTAAGAGTAGGAGTCTTGAGGCAGAGAAACGGTGCTGGGTGTTTATTCGCCAACATTTGACACACAGACAACCCTGCTTCACAATGGCCAAGGATCTCAGCAGCAACCACTCACAATGTGACTAACATGCAGCCTTTTATAGTCCCTGGCTGCTCCAATTAACAAACCCACCACGAAAACAAGGTAAAACAAAAATACATACACACAAACTTTGACAAAAATAACCAAAACTCCTGAACACCCTGCAGAGGAAGCGACAGAGGTAAGACACATCTACACAAAGCCTTCAAACATTTCAGTGCATTCCAAACAGTCACAATACTTACATTATCCATTTGTTTGTTTCATTATAACAGGACACCATCAGTTCCAGCTGAGATGCCACTGCATAAAAACACACAATCAATAAAATACTTCAATCTGTTTGTCCCTGTTTCTTTCATCATTCAACACACATTTTACGTGTTTCCTGCTAAGTAATGAAGACCTTCATTACAGATGTTCTCTCTAGTAGGAAGAGGTGGCGTTTTGACCGTATTGAAATTGGCTCATTTAGCAAAACTGCAATGGAAACACTTTTTTTTTACATCACACAAGTCACGTGATCAACAACCAGATGTTGCCACTGGCGCAAACCACAAAGAAGATGACAGTGGTTGCAGGATCATGGAGCTGCGTGTTTTTTTAATGAGTTGTCACGTGAACGAACTTATTCACGTGACTAATTGTTTATTTAATAAAAACACAGCAATTGCGAATCATGGGCATTTTTAAATTGACGAAGTTCTGTGCACTCTTGTAATGAAAATGTATCTTTTTAGATGGGTTGTCATAGAAAGATCCCAATTAAATACAGTGAATTTTAGCTGTTATATGGCAAGATGTGAAAGGAAGAAGGAATGCTTTTCATAGTCTCATGGGTAAGAAAGAAATAGCTGCAGAGAAGGTTACTTGAGGTTAAGACAGGATTTTTTTTCCCCTGCACCTAAATGACTAGTTCCTGTGAGAAAATAAAATATTTTCACACGCACTCTGTCTGCTTAATACCCACAATCCTCCTTCAGCTCCAACACTCTGCTCCATTGACAAAACGCGACTTCAGCCCCATGTTACTTCCTTTCTTTTAACAATGCTCCTGAGGACCAACTGCGCTAACTTCCACATATAGTTATTAATATTTCAGCTGTGTGTAAAGTATGCATTCTGATCCGTATGTAAGCAAAGGAAACAGACTGGATCAGCACTTTATCCCGACCATTGTCCAATAACGCCGGAGCTTCACGCTTCCGCAGCGCGGTGGGGCTCGAGCCTGTCAAAACACTGCAATAATGGGAGAACATTAGGTACGTTTTTGCAGAGCCTAAGTGGAGATTCTTATTCAGTCTAAAATTGATTCCTACATGAGGAGAAAGACGATCTGCATATGCGTTGCCACCGCTTCTCGTCTTCAGCAACCCGTGGCGCCTGATGAGTCTCATTAGGAAACGCAGATGGAGCTGGACTGATCTCGGCCCTGCACTTGATGTTAGAGGGAAGTGTTGACCTCGTCACTTAGGCAAATTCAATATGGCCCTAAGTGGGATGAATGCTCGAACAAATTGCGCCGCAAATAATGTATCAAATAACAGGACAGATTCAATTTCTTACACACACACACACTCCCTGGAGATGGATTTGGAGAAGTTGCCTGCTAATCCTCGACATGAACACACACCAAGAGGGTGAGAAGGAAAGCAACAACAATCGTTTATTGTGTTCCTGCTGAGAAAAGAAAAATTGAATTCTTAAGGCTGCCAGCATCTTTTTTGGTTTGCCTAGATCTGTCTTACAATGCCGGCTCACAATGGATTTTTCTATCTTTAAATGTTCTTTTTTTTTTTACCACAGAAAAGCAGGCGTGCTGAGGTGAGGCACTGCTACGCCGTCAATATGCCCGTATTAGCCCGTTAATCCCAAAGCACGGCGATCTTGGAAGCGGGATTACTTGACGCTGTGTTTTCTGGCATAGTTAATTTAGTAAATGGTGGGAAATTGTGAATGAGGCTCACGCTGCAGGGAGACGTGTGTGTGCACTGCTAGCAGATGAAGCTTGTTTTCGCCTCAAATCAGATTATAAAGTCTCCAGGATTTCACAGGAACTCATCAGGACTCACGCGTTTTTCCGTCCTGCAGGAGTCAGACGTGTGTTTACCTGTCAGCGAGCTGTGAAATAAAACTCCAAACTCCTTCCAGCCAGAGGTCTCAGTGAGATGCTCAGGTTCTTCATTTCTCTTGGCTACTGGAAGCCTTTAGGGCAGAATCTGCCAGAGGAAAGTTTAAGAAGTGGGAACCTGCACAGACAGGTGGATGATGTGTTTTTCACCACTGTGTTGAAGCTCTGCAGCAAGAGAAATTTCAGGCATATTTAGTGTGGAATTCAGTTTATGACTCCAGAATTGCTGTATTTGCTAAGTTTTTAGAAAATTTTGCAGGTAATCATTCTCAAATGGTTTCTGGAGACAACAGAGGTGCAACATCCATACAGCTTTAAGTTTAAAAAATATGCCATAACTCATGACAGAAACTCAGTCGATCCATTAATTTGTATGTATGGAGAACTTTTTATTAACGAGGGAAATGCAGAGTGACAAAACAGGAGCTGATGAAAGAGAAAGCATAAAACACAAACTGCATAATGGGCAAAACAAGAACCCAAAACATAAAGAAATATGTAGTTAATTTAGGAAGGACTTGTGTTGATACAACTAAGTCTTTAAATGAATGCAAGGAAAAGACCAAGTAAAACTATAAATAAAAATGTTAATGAAGCTGTATTTAAAGGGGCTGTGTTATGTAAAATAGACTCTTTTTTTAAGCTATACATCTTATTCCCTCATGAGAAACATATCTGGAGGGTTTGTCAGTCAAAAGTGTTGACTCCACAGCTCTTCCGCAAAATCGCCGAAACGCCGCATACGTACGTGTTGACTTGACGCTCAAAGGCCTCAATAAAGCGCCAACGTCTCCTCTGATGGACAGTGAGCGCCATGGCCGAATTATGAATATCTCATGTAACTATTTACATCCGACGACGCCATGATTTTAATGACTTATCGCATGAACAAGCCTATTCACATATGATTTTAATTTAATTTCTTATTTAACAGAAACAACGCAATTTTGGTTTTTTCGTCATAAGCGCAATATGGAACAAAATTGTGCACACATTTGTAATGAAACACAAACTTCTCATTTTGACATGACAGATTGAACAGAACTCAATGGAATATTGTTTATAACTTAACTCTGCTTTAAACCTCTTCACATCTTCACCACTTGCCTCTCCGCCGTGTTCGCTGGTCTCCAGGGTGCAGGAGACAGAACACTGATCTGTTGGTAGTTAGTATAATTTTAACCAGCGAATTTGATTCGTTACTGAATGTCATGTAAACTAAATTGAACTATAAAGTGGCATTTTATTTTGTAATATACTTTATCATCTCCTATCTATATTTAAAAAAAGGCTAAACAGTCAACAGCAGGGAACGGTACGACTGGGATGCATGTCAATCAGGGACTTCCTGCAGAGACCTGGAGGGAGACGGCGCTCTTCGTGAGACACGGCGACATCGCTTACAGCCATTCCTGACCTTATTTCCAAACCCAATAAAGATCCTCAACCTTTCTGATCCCGAAGAGAAACAGTGAATTAAACCTTCTTTCCTGACAACTACATTTATAATTCAGCTTCTTCCAGGCCACATGTACACAGGCATCAAATCAATATAGTCTCTCTTTCCTGTGTTCTGCTACAATCCTCACATGCACCTGCACAACACACACACTCCTCTTGGCCTCCTGACTCTGATGGAGTCTATATAAAGCAGCACGACAAACGCAGCATACAGAAGATCCACCAGAGTTTCGTAGATGTGTGACCCAGCTGACTTTGTTGCACCTTTGTGCTCCTTCGTGCCCTGTGGTCACGAACAGCTACTTTTTCCTCAGGCAGCCCGGCTGCGAGTGGTGGGGATGAAACGCCTGCCCACCGTTTTCAGTCCCTCAAAAGACTTTCTGTTTTGTTGACTCATCATTTCCCTGGCAGCAGTCCGAATGACCACGTATCTGTTGCAACAACTGAAAGTAAAACCTGAACATGAAAATTGGACTTTATCGCATAATGCCTCTAATTTACATTATGAGTAAATATAATGATAAAAACATAGCAATGACAATCATGTTTAACCTCCTGAGACCCGGGCTTTTGTTTGATGTGCATTTTTTATGTCTCCTTACTATTTGGGATTAGTATGACCTAATTTTAGTTGAAATTAAATTTTAGCTTTCTATGTGCTCTTGAACTATGCCAAAACCAATGCCCTCATATGAGGACAATGGGTCTGTTTTTGCATATACATTTTTTCCTTGTCATTTGGGATCATAAGGACCCAATTAGCCTAAAAATGAAATTTTAGCTTTCTATCTGTGTGACGATAAGACCATTCAATCAATGTTATTATTTACATCTGTGTTTCACAGTATGTACATTTACGCTGCTTTCTGTCCAGACTTTCACAATGAAGACACCATTGGTTAACAAAGTACAAAAGTTTATTTTATACTGTCAACAAACACAAAAGTGCAGATAAAAGTGTGCAGCTTTTGTATGGAAAAGTGCAAAGTTTATGAACATCATTATGAACGTGTCATAGCAAACTCAAACAAACATTCAAGTATTCAAGTAGTCCTACTGGCCTCCGTGAAAGGCTTCATAGCAGTTGCGCCGATTTTGCAGGCAAAGGAACACATTGCATGTCAGACAGCGTACACGGGATTTCCCAGGGCAGCCTTGTTGTCTGCAACGCATCGGGTTCTTCAGATCAGCAACTTCCGGCAGATGAGCAGCAGAAGTTGTGCGCGCTGAGATGTGGGGGATTGGAGTGACCAGGGATCTTTGGCCAGGTTGTGGACAGCATGCACTCTCGTCCTCTGCATGTGTGACATCACACTTGTTGAGGAACACCTGAGCCACGTCCATGCGGAAAGCGAGGAATGTCATGATAGCCTTTCTTGGGGTTCCGTGTTCTTGATGTTCTCTGCGATACAATTATTTTCATTTCCAATAATTGGAATGAGTTTCACTTGCTCATTAGTTCAATTAATCTGAATTGTAAACTGGAAAATAGACATTCCTAAAAAATATTCCATCTCAAAAGTCCTAAGCTTTTTAAATTCATTGTGTTTCACGATTTTCATCACGTTTGTTCATGTGTATGCAAAACACTAGGTAGATTAATTTCGATCCACCAAACTGATTCTAATGATAAATTGCTGCTAGAACTTACTCAGCTGTGTTACGGTTTTAATCGGAACTGGAAAATTACGACTTCCGGGCCTTAATGAAAGCTCAAAAGTTATTTTCAGAAGGGACTTTTAATCTGTCAAAGGACTCATAATTCACTTTTATTTTTTTTGGGATTGTTTCTGGCAGTTAATTGTTAAATGACGTGCCATAAATGAGGCCGAGATCTGATCCGCATCTCTCTTTGTACACGTGAGACAAACGCAGCAGTTCACAAAAAACGTACAAACCCAAGCAAAGATTTAAAACTTTTCAGGTCACATTTACATCCATAAATAATAAACAGTGGCGGCAGCTCTTCTTGGGGTTCACTTCCTTTCTTGCTTTGGTTCACTGGACAGTCCAGTTACAATCACTGTAAGCCAAACTGCAGCAGGGATCACCGGAGAGCAAACTGAGACTGACTTTTATGTGAACCAGAGTCAGCTAAACACTCTGGGTTTAGCTAGTCGCACCTTACAAAACAAAGCACACTACCTGACAAGATGCGTACTACAGATTAAAGCAAAAAACTAAACAAAACCAGCAAAATGGCTCTGAGATTGAGCTCTATCTTCAAACCCCCCCGAAAATCCAATAGTAGTGAAAAAAAAGTCAAGGTTTTGTTTGGTTACTCAAAGATAAAATGATTAGTTTAACTAAAAAACATTCTAATTCAAATTCATACCTTTTGCGTTATGCAATGAGGAAAAACTTGTACAAACTTGGAAAACGATCAAGTGAAATTCTGTACCTTTTCAGACTGCTTAGAAACCCTGTGCAGTGGCCCAAATCTTAACTGAGCCAATTATGTTCTCCATACAGCTCAGAAATAATAAGCTTAAAGCTGTTAAAATGTAAAAACCTCAGCCATTTATAATGAGGTAAACACAAGCGGCTCTGGATTTAAATTGTAAATCCACGCACTCTGCCTTCCGACTATATAAAAGTAAAAGGTAAATTCTTTTCAAGAGGCAGTGCCAGACCCGGAGGTAGATAATCGGGATTTGAGCATTTGTTCCCCTCCAGCAGCAAACTTTGCACATCAAAACAGGTAAGAGAATGTAAAGTGTTTCAATTAAAATGAATATTAGCGAGGCAGATGGAGGGAGCATTAAACCTGGTTAGAACAGCAGCAGATTAGATCTGAGTCATATGATTTTTTTTTGCAATAACATCACTGCCTGTGCCTCCCACTCTGCTCTGACCTCTGGATAGTTGAGTGCACTTGTTTCTGTTTTTCTGCCACTCGTCCTGTTGGTCCAACAGCGCAAATATGTGATGCACACAGTCACTACAAACCCACAAAAAGACCTAAAAATACCACCAGCCAAAATTCAGAGGCATATCAAGCAAAAACAAAAAGGTGGCATCATTCGTTGTGTTCAGGTCTGAGTCCCGAAGACACAAGTCGAACCTCTGAGGAGGGCTGTGGTGGGAATGGGAGCGCCAATGGGCAGATTCCACGAAGTGGGGCGTTGCTATTTTAGATTCAAGTGGACCCCTGCTACCTGTGTGTGCTCTGATGTACGTCACAAGCTAAATGTTCCTACATACAGGAAATCTGATGTTTTTCCTGTGCTTTTACACCTAAAGTTTCACGTCTAGTATGATTTCTGCTTCCTTCCAGGACTGTTTTGCTTATTTTGTAGCCTGGTAAAAATCAGCGCTTTGTTCTACGTTCTGCTTCGTACAGAGTGTTTGGACTCGCTGTTATTTAGAAACTATTGTTCCTGCTTTGACCTCTGGACAGCAAATCAAAGCTACGTTCGATTTGCTACAAGGTTCTTTTTTTGAAGAACCTCTTACAACTATTTTGTTTCCTCTGATAGTATTTTAGGCTGTTTTCACATCTGATAGTCCGGTAGACTCGGTTTGATTGGGGACTGAAATTGCAGCATTTGTTGCATTTTCAGCTGGTGCAGTTCGCTTTCACACTGCACTGTCAAACGAGCCAAACCTTATTAAATACATGGTTACAACTGAGGATGGCGCTACGCCAAAAGCCACTAAAGGAAATAACATGAAAACCTCTGAAGAAGACACTGAGCACAACTTTCTTCTTTGCAAAATGCAAACAAAAATGGAGTGACATCAGACGTTGTTTGCAAAAGACAGTGAGCGATTTCTCCCAAACCTTATTGGCGACGCTGAGCCAGTAAGGTTGAGAGTCGACACCATCTTGTGGACGAAGTAGTCAAATTTTGAAGCGTGTCTGTCAGAGGAGATTAGAAAATATAGAAACTTGTATGTTACATCAGTGAGGGAATATAAGGACTTTCAATGAACAAAATATACGTTGGAGGAAACAGTCAAGACACTTGGTGAGGTTGAGGCACTGTTTTGAGTTACGTGGAATTGTTGGAAATGAAGGAATTTGTCATAAGAAATGTAAGAAATTAGAACACAGAATACACACAATATACCCACATATGTGGAAGCCTTTATTGTCTTCCCAACATGGCACCACCTGCCTATGTTGGGAGGCAGGTGGTGTATAACATCATCTGACCAATGTTGTGCGCATTGATCAGAAAAATTATCCAATTTTTGAAATTGAACATTAGGCAAAAACAGGCTAAAAATCACCTATTGTATTTTCCGGACTATAGAGCGCACCTCACTATAAGCCGCACCCACAAAAAAATTTTGGGGGAAAAAAAAAACAACAAAAAATTGGAAATGCCGCATCGGGCTATAAGCCGCTGGTATCTCCGCCACTCTCGGTTTCCACTGCCTTAATAAACCTGCCCTGCGTCTCTAACACCGAACCATGGATTTGTTCACGCCGAGCTCGCAGCGGCTCTATTTCCCTCCTGTCCTGCCAGATCGATAGCCTTTAACTTCAAAGTGGCATCTATTTGTTGGTGTTGTTTCTATGATGAGCAGGTATGAGTTTGAAAAAATTTCTCTGTTGTGCCTGCTGCTAGCATGTGCTTGTTCTAAAAGAAAATTAGCACTTTCTTCTTTGATTTCTAATTTTGACTTCCAATGATTCACGTCCTGCTAAAGAGCCCCCTGGCGGTTGAAGAAAAATCCACAGAAAAGCTCCATTGGGCTATAAGCCGCATGGTTCAAAGCGTAGAAAATAAATAGCAGCTTATAGTCCGAAAAATACAGTAATTGCTCTGATTAGACATTTATCTGTGCATCATATGGTGTCTCCTGAAGATTAGATTGATTTGAATAAATATAAATCTCTGTTTTTGTGCTTGTTCTTTACTTGTATGGTGTTTTGTGTTTCTCTTTGTATCTAAACTTCAAGTCCACATAGTGCATCCAGCAAGTGCTCAACTAAAGAGATGCAGGAAAAATAAGCAAGGCCGGCTGAGGGAACTCGCAGGGCAGTGAAGCATACCTACTATCACTGAAAAACACAAATTAAGCTCCACAACAACAGTGGGAGTTGTGGGAACAGAGAAGCTAAAACGATCCTCTCTGTTGGGAGATTGCATGTATTGTATCAGTGTGTAGAAGAGGAAATGTGAATTAAGCCTACTGATTTACAACTCTGCTCACTGCACCCCACACAGTGTCTGCACTACAATCAGCTGGTAGGTGGTGAGATGCAGTTGACGTCTGCTTGTGGGCAGATAGTCTGCAAGTTTTTCTTTTCCAAGGAGACGAGAGCTTCTTCATTGACTCGGAAGATGGACTGCCTTCCCAGAGCCAAAAGTCACATGAGAACATCTGCTGTGAGAAAATGGTGAAAAATATTTTTTTTCCCTCCCCTCCTTCCCTATATTAGAGCGCTCTGATCGGCCCGTTGCCATAGTTATGTGAGGCTGGGGGACCAACACGGCTGAATAATGAAATTATTAATAAATGAGCACACAACACGACCAAGGCAGCACAAGGCCCGAGTACATACACATTACAGGATGTGTATAACATCTTTTCCTGAAGAAATAAAAAAGAGAAGAAATGTTGGACCTTTGGATTCATTAAAATTTCATGCTGACTTTCAGCAAAATGATGTGCAGAAAAACAGAAGATAAAAATGAATTTGAGTAGCAAACCTTTAACATTTCCACAGAATAGCTGCATTTATACTGAGATTAAATTAGGCCTATATTAGGTCATAAGGGTCATTAGATGAATTAGATTTGCATTAGAATATCAGATTTTATTCAAATGTGTCTGATTTACTTCTACGTAACATAAAATCCCAACAAATAATAAAAATGTTTGTGGTAACGTGACATAACAGGGAAGATTCAAAGGTTACATATACGTTTACCTGGTACATAGTAGGAATTGGACCTACTATGATGAAGATCATGGTTTGTCTGTGCTGACCATTAGCACAAATAAGATCATGTTACCCTTGGCTACTCTAACAACTAAAATGCCCAAATTGGTCACCTGCAACACATACTTCTTTCTTTAAAGGTAACTTTATCAAGAAAAAATGGTTGGCATACAATATCTGTAAGTGACATACATTAGATGCTTTAACGTGTTCGTTTGTCATTCCACTGGGTGACTTGGACATTAGGCAAGTCTCCATAACTGGTCTCATAGCATCATTTTTTAAAAGAAAGAGTTTCAAAACCACCAAAACTTTCCACCATTTTGTTTGTTCTTTATTTAGATGGGTTGAAAAGCTCAATCGGTCCACAACCACATGCCGACAGCACATGTCAGTTTCCCTAGCAACGCTCCCTTCCTGTCTCATCCTGAAAGTAGAAGATCCTTCAAGCTTGGACCAGACTGAAAAGCCACACTCCAAAAAAACACATTTGAATGTCACTCAACTTTTTATGGACTTTTGCGTTGATGCGAGAGCTCTGGTGGAGCCAGATGCTGTCTGAAAAAAACACAATAACAAACATCTTATTATTACTTTCTGTCGTTGTCTTTTTCATGATTTCCACTAGTAGTAACATCTGCTTGTTGATCATGTGACTCGTGCAAAAAAAGCGTTTCCATTGCAGTGATGTCAAATACATCTATTTTGATGCAGCTGAAAAACCACCTCACCTAACGCAAAAACTTTTGATCAAAAACCATGAGGGTTTTTTTTTTTTTTTCAAAATTGCCGCGTTTCCATTTAGCAAATTTATTTTTGTGATTTCAATTTGTGCAATTTTATGGTTAATGGAAGCACAGGTTTCCAGTTACCAAATGGTCAGCCTGCACTGGAAACCAGGAAAAAAACAAACTAAAAGAGTTTGGGACTCTTCTCTGCAACCTCTGCTGAACCCAGAATCAAGGGCTCTACAGCGTCTCCTGAGCCTCACTTTTCTGTGATGATTTTCTCCATTCACAAGAGGCTCTCAGATCAGCCCATGTAACAAAGTGGCCACTCGAAAGCGACAGGACACGAGTATCTTCTTTAGCCTACACACAGAGCAGAAGAGCCGAAGACGAAGGAGGTGATGAGGATGATGTGGATGATAAACAAACTGGAAGCTGAATCTTGGCATTGATTTTGCTGGATGCTGCCTAATGATATTATTATTCAATCATATTTTTGAGCTTTGTGAATATTATCTGTTGCTATAATAACTGCATCTCTGCAGAGATGTTCCTTTGCTCGAGGGTTGTTGGGGTTTTTTTTTTTACTCTGACTCAGATGATGGTGATGTGATTGCCTGATCTGTTATCCCATTCATTCAGCAATGAGTGCTGGTCACCTGAAAGAATTTGTCACAGAGATATGATATAGACAAAGCAGTGAATGTTCCCATCACTCTCACTGTTTTTTCCTCTTAATGAACATCCTGTCAGTCTTTTGGTGGCTTCATTTCACAGCCAAAAGCAGCCATTAGCTCCAGTAACATGGAACATTGTTGTACTTCCATGTTCAGCTTAGCATAATCTTGCCTCTACTCCTCTCTCTTTTCCTTAATCAGTTTGGGTCGTTAATCACTGATATTATTTCACAGTTCACCAATAATATTTTGTTTTAGCAAAGAAGAAAAAAGCCATTTAGTTTATCACGCGTGAGGCAGTTTAAATTACGAGTTTTTTTAAGTGGTGTTAACTGGTTGTTAATAAATCTAATCTGGCACTGCAAAGCCTGAGTGGTTGCCTGTTTTTTTTTCACCCAAAGTAGAAAAAAAAAAAACAGGCAAAATGAAATAGTTTATTTCACTTTGAAACAAACTATGTATAGCTGCTGTTGTACATATTATTTTGCATTAACTCAGTGTTGTCTGTAAAAAACAATGTGCAGTATTTAATGATTTGCACGGGAAATCTGTCACCATTAAGGGACAAAACAGGTAACCTAACAGAAGAGTTTTTTCAGTCACTTGAGCTCAGGCCACCTATTGAACCTTGTGTGCACATTTTCAACAAGTTGAGTTAATTTGTGTGATTTTTAGTCTCAAGTGATTTAAGATGAGGCCACAGTGGGAACACCTTGCTTAACTTCTGCCACTTTCCAAAGGTCAACAAGCGGAGCTTCAAGGAAGTTGCAAGGCTTCCCACACCCGTTAATTAAAGACTTCTGCTGGACAAGAGTTGGCAATTAAAGTGTCTCTGAACCACTGAATGTCCCGAGGGAGGTGCCAGGAGGAATTCCTGCTCACCCATTTATCTTTAAACCCCCTTTATTGTGCTGAATTATTCAGTGAGTCGCGTGTCCTCTGGAACTAAGTTGTTACTTGTTGCCTTTGGTCTCCAGTCCTAATGGGAAGCAGCAGGACTGGAGACCAAACACTGCACATGTCTTAGGCTACAGGAAACATGAGGAAAGTCTGTAGACAACAGTAAAAAGTGAGAAATCCTAGAAGTTTATTTTAACTTCGAAACCAGATTTTTTTTTTTTTCTTTCTTCGTTTTGAGTCTGAAACATGTGACTTGGAAAGTCAAGCCTGGCTTAGAATATCAGCCATGTTAGATTTTCTCAACCCTCAAAATCAAACAGATGGCTTAGCTAAAAAAAAAAAAAATGTGGCGACTGCAGAACTAAATTATTCCTTTCCTGTTTCGCTATTTTTCTGCTTATTAAATCTGCTACACACAGTATTTTACAATTTTCTTTAGAGCTTATCATTTTATTGTTTGAATACATTACAAAATTAAGACACCAAGACAGAGCCTTGATATTAACATGAAGACTATTACAATGAGGAAAATTAGCAGATTTTTCAAACTGAAACCAGAACACGGTTGAGTATCATTACTACTGTAGTTTCAAGTTCTCACATCACTCACCTGCAGCATTACTACAGGTGAGTGATGACAAACAGGCCAAGAAAATATAACCTACAAACAACATCATGCTGAGACAGTGGAGGCAGCCAATACAGAAACCAACTGAAGTAATAAAAAGCTAATTTCTTCAAATGAAAAAATGTGTAATATCTACAGTTTTGAAACTTTCAAGCTAAAACGTCAATGTCAGAAATATAGTGAGTCGATTGATTTAGCTGACAATTTTATGGGACTGAATAAAATTTAGAGTCCCATAAACTAACTGGAGTTAGCATAAAGCTAGGATAACGTTAGCATGGCTAAGCAGGTTCAGGACTACTAAACTTGGTGAACTAGAATGGTTTGTAATTCAACTGTATGGTTATTTGGTCAAGTAGTAATAATTGCATTAAGATAGGGTTTTGTATACAAAGGTGTTTTAGGGCAATTGTAAATAAAAAAAAAGTTTTTAAAAAAGGAGTGAATTTCGACCAAACGTAAGAAATTTTAAGAATAATTTCATACATTTTCTAAAAAACAAAATGAAATATATTGTTCTACAGCTGGTCTTACATCAAATGGTGTATCTTGTTTTTTTAATGCAGGCCAAGCACCATAGTCAAAACAATCTTACAGAAAATCCTATGTGGTTTCAGACCTATCTAGTACAAACTTTATATTTTCATGAAGACAATCATGGCAGCTATATTTTTGTACATAGAATGGTAATTAGTGAACACTAATGTTGATTAGATCTAGTTTAGCTGAACTCAGTCTGTCTGTGGTCACCACTCGGTAATGTAGAGCAATGTTAAGAGAGAAAACGCAGGACAGATAAGGTAATAGTGGAGGCATGGATGCACAAACTGATTCTAAATGTCACTTTCCATTCCCTGTGGATGCTAATAACCAGTGCTGGCCTTGAGAAAAACTCATCACAATGGCTCCTAGTCTTATTTATGCTATCAACATTTCTGATAATCAATAACCGTGCTTCAGGAACAGATTGTGAAGTGACATGCTGCTCCAGCAGACTACACCACAGAAAATGGCTGACACCACCGAGTTAAAAAAGCCGCCCTCCTAAACACCTCGGTCTCCTCATGCACAGCTCCTTAAAATGCACACCTTACCACAGCAGCGTGTGAAAGAACCAACTCATTTAAATATGCAAAGTACTTCGTCTTCATAATGTATGAATTTAGAGCAGGAGACCAGAATACAATTCAGAGATGTTTGTTTCATTGAAAGATTCAATTTAGTTTGCCGTCTCCCAGTTTACTCTAAACGTGTTGCGCTAAATGCATTTCATAAGCCAGTGAAGCTTATGTAAGACTCCGGCAGAGACGCAGCATTGCCTCCGGTTCGGATCGCCCGGGCCGTGCACACACAATGTACGACATATCTGATCCTAATCCATTATTCACAACATCCATTTCTGTAGCAGAATCTACCACAGAGGCCCATTTTAATCTGTCGGGGAGTTTTTTTGTTTTGTTTTGTTGCCGTTTTTTCCTCGAACGCCGAATCTGGCCGACTCCGACCGCATGTTCCAGCTCTAACTGGAGCCGTTCGTAGTAGCTTATTTTAACAGCTCTGCGAAGACCCGTTTATCTTTATTGAACCGAATTCTGGCAACGCTTCTGGCATCCTACACGTTTTCATTGTGAAAACAGCGGTTACCATGGTAACAAGAGGCACCACAATAAGGGCATGTTAGAAGACAAACAAGCCGTGCTGCGCCGTGGAGGCTGGGGCCGAATGATACGTTTATGTAATCAAGGACAGCTACTGTACAGCCACTTCTTTTTTCTGTCATCTAGAGCATTACCATGGCAACACATTTGGTCGATCTGTTATTTGGACTCATCCATGCTTTCTTTTACCACCTAGCTCATAACTGACCAGGTCAGCTCTCCCTATTTTTTTTCTGCAAATGCTCCAGGGTGGAAGCAGGTAGGAGAACAGATAGAGAGCTCTGACATCAACATGGTGAATTTCCTCAGCAGCGCAATGTATTTGTGTCCTGCTCATTCACATGGATGCCACTGGCACTTTTCCTGGAGTAACTGGATGAATTTGTACACTTACGGTGACAGATGCACCTCTACAGTGTAGAGATTTTAAAAATCATGCAGATTTCAAGTGATACTACCTAATAAAGGGGCAGTATTATGTGTTTTCCAGCTGTACAGTATCATTTTATAGCACAAGTCATTCTGTCGCCATCAAGTGTCATAAAAATGCTGTATGTATCAAGCATGACTTAAAAGAAATTTGCCTTTGGAATTTATTGCCTTGAACTTGGGCCTCTGTCTCTTTAAGAAGTGCCTGTTCTTTCTGAACTCCACCTTTAGCATCACTCCTCCATTAAGCGTTTACAAACATTCGTCGGAGTACTGGACTGAGGAGTAGCTCATATAATGAGCTCAGCAGATGCACAGTTCCATCAGATGTTTGCTAATTGCTGTTGGCTAGTCTGAAGGAGCTGAGTGGGGGAGAGCTGCTCTGTAACGAGGAAGCTTGGAAACTACAGCTTTGTCTCGACGGCGTTGCCCGAGGCGTTTTGCAATCCAGAATGGTTGCCACGGGAGATGCAGAGATTTCTCAAACATGCATGAAATAATCAAGGAAACACTCCAGGTATGTTCTTGATGATTGGATAACACTATAACATGATGTAAAGCTCTAAAAAGTCGATTTTACACAATAGTACCCCTTTAAAAGTAAGGTTGAGCTATAACTTGTGAAAACAGAATCACAAACTCTCCATATGACCTTAAATTCTTCCTAATAAAAGAAAAACAGAACACCTTACTTACAGTTTTGATACTTGTGGCTGAAATCTTCAGAGTGAGCAGGACTGAATTCTGGTGTAAAGATACCTAGCTATTGTTTCTAAATTTAAATATGGCAAACACAGGTTTTTAGCAGCTTTTCAGTTTATTCCTACAATTTGTGCATTGAATTTCCACAAAGAATGACGCTAAAAGTACTGGTGATATTCTTTTATATCTATTTTTCTGGTCATTAGGTTAGAATCTGTGGCTTTTTAAAAAATTTTTACATCATTTTCCATCCCACACACACAAAAAGAAAAATCCATCCTCTGTTTTGCAAAATTTGACCTTTCTTTGTTTTAAATCCTAAAAATTGGAAACAAATGGGTGATCCTTTAAAAATAACAACAATTTTCCTATAGCATATATTTATTTAAAGCTATAAATTGTCTTTTTTTTATCATTGTGTGACCTTTGCAGCTCTAAACAAGTTTTATTTGCCTGGAAGTAAAAACATTTTTTCTTTAGTGTATTGTTTGCAGACCCCTGCCTCAGTGTCTGGGGTTAGACCACTTACCAGAACTTTGAAGCCGAGTCAGTTTGGAGCCGGAAACTCACAATCCAGACAGGATATGCACTATGGCACATCTGCAGTATCACTTTTGAATGGCTAAAATAATAATATCAATGGCTTTTGAGTTCTATGGTCCAAATCTGTGGTTAAATCAGACTGAGAAGCTGTGGCTTTTCCTTAAACTGGTGTTTAAATTATAACAGTTCTTTCAGAAGGAATGAGCCAAAACACCTCTAAAATAATGAAAAATGATTATTCACTACAATTCTTGGAAGGTCATAGTTGCAGCCAAGTGAATCTTGTAACTCTGCAGAAGAAGCCCTGTATGTGTTGACAGGGAGGGCCACAGTCTGTTCGCCTGCGTCCAAGAATCTAATAAACCCCATTTCCCCCTGTGCGGCGAACTGACTTTAGATTGTGGATAGTGCATCTCGCATCTCTTCAAAAGTTCAACGTTAGGTCATTATCTTTTTTTTTTTTTTTTTTTTTTTGGCAGAAAGCTTTGAGCTATTTTTTTCCCCTCTGATGCTGTGGCATTTATTATTCAGCTTTACAGTTATCCTAAAATAAAAATATATTACTGAACTACTGACCAACGTAGAGCTGCTCTAAACGAAACCATCGTGGCTGCTCTCCCGTACTAACACGTCCAACTGAACAGATTCAAATTAGAGACTCATAAGTGATTCAGTTCTTTTGTATGTGGGGGGAAAAAACGAAGAAATGGCACACAAAACTATCATCGTTTGAGTTATTATTAAAATCAGTGAAAGGTGCAATTAGAACCCAAATTAAAAGCTTTTCATAAAACGTAAAGAACAGCTGAACAAAAACTACTGTTCGCAAGTCAGGATGCTGTAGAAACTATTTCAGATAAAGTACTTTTATATCCTCTGATTTTTAATGGGCTTCCCTTCTAACAACTGTTTCTCATTATCTCTCTCTTACTAAAAGCCTAAAAAGAGAGAGTCCAAAAAGGTTTGCTAATGCTAAGCAAATATCAGGATAGCTACGTCTGGCCAATTTGGTTACATAGGACATTTTTCCTGGTTTTGAAGCTAGTTTGGTCGCAAAGTGAAGAAATTCTGCTCGTAAAATTACGTATTGCACATTAATAGTCATACATACATTTTCTGTAATTCTTACCTGTGAAAGGTAATGCCAATGGATGTAGTTTGTCCTGTAAAACCCTGGAACAATTCGGGCTGAATTAGGGACATCCGTTCACTCTACATCCAACATGGCGGCGACGTCGATGTAGGACTCAATGAGGCTCCTGCCTGACAATGGCGCCACCTGCAGGAGGCTTCTCTCTGTCGCCTTTCTTTCTGAGACATTTTCGTCTGAAACAGTTTAGGGTTTGTTTTATTGCTGAAATGTTACTCTGACGCCGTTTAGTCAAAGGTCTAATGTCTTTTTGTCTATAGTTTGACATCTGAGCCCCATTGTTCAGATGTCTCAGACCTAAGAATGTCCTAAAACGTACGCCGTACTACGGAAAACATTTCAGAGAGAACAGTTTTCACAGGGAAATATTACAATATTTCTTGTGGAAATAATGACAAAAAATTCCTAGCGTGGCTCCGTTTAAGAGGATTTAACGCAACACCTCCTTTAGAGACCATTATAAAATTTCCCACTTCTCGCTGCCATTGTTCACTCAGCCAACAGTTTTAAGACTTTTAAAATCAGCTAATTATTTACACATTTGGAAATTGGTGGTCCTCATTTGGTGTCACCCTTGAATTCATTTCTCAGTGCAACGCCGTGCCTCACTAATGAGATGCTTTGAGTCTGAGGGAGTTTAGCATCGCTGCAGTGCCACTTCAGTTCCTTCTCTCCTCAAGTGTAATGGTACCCAACATGTTTGGTCCATATTGGTATCGAATAATGAAGCTGTTGAGCCTATTTTTGTTTTACCAATAAAATTAGTTTTTACATTCTGTCCTGTAGCTTCCAGAAGGAAAAACTCTTCAACTTTTTCACATTATGCCATGGTGCAGCTAAAAGAATGGATACTTTAGCGAGCCAGTAAGTAGGACTAGATGTTTTATTGTGAAAAAAAAAAAAAGACAAAAAAAAAAATTTAACTTTTGTTTTTTCTTGTGCCATTCTGACTTTGTTCACTAAAGATATTAGAAGGAAGTGTTATTCTGGATCAGAGTGATGCAGAAAATACATCTGAGATCAAATTACTAAAGATGTTTCCATTTAATTTTCTTTTTTTGTTTTGTTTTTTAATCTCATTCACTGAATAATAAATATGAATAGTTCGTGTAACCACTAAAAAAATCATGACTGAAATATTCATCTATGCCTCCATTTTTGTCGAGATATAAATATCTTCTCCAAACATGCAGAAACTCCTGCGCCATTTGGGAGAGATTACATTTGAAAGCCCGGCGGAGGGTTGACTTTGCAGAACAGTTTGCGAGAAAGAGGGCCTGTTTTAATTGGCTCAGGTTGAAAACAACACAGCAGACGTTTGTTTGGCTGTACAGACGGAGACGTTTCAGAAAGGAACAGCGGCCGCGGATAAAATGCAATCTTTGTCGGTCACATTAAGCTGTTTTTCTCCGATGTGGAAAAACAAAAACTTCTGATGGAAAAGAAATTATTTTCTTACAAACAGCATGCATTTCATGAATTTTAATGCCATGCGTGCTCCTTCGGCTAGATAATTGTTCTGTATTTTTCGTTAGCAACACTGCCAGCTACTCATTCTGGGGGTTTTATTCATTAGTCCCTTTACAGAATGCTTATCTAAGACGCTCTAATTTCTCTCTCGCTGAGGGTGATTCAGCAACGCCGAGATCCCAAACAGACAAAGCGGCCAACCTGAGCGGCTGAAATTACTCCAACACTCTGCCGTGTGCACAAATATGGCGGCGCGTTGGGGCATTACATATGGAAGCAAACAAATTTCACGTTGCGATGCAAGACGAAAACATACTCAGAGAGAGTTCTGAGACTTTACCTTGTGTTGTGATTTGTCTTAGTAATAATACAGTCAACCAGACTAAATAACATCTGAATGAGAAGGAAGGAGCTTCTGTATTTTCAAACCACGAGAGGAAATACGTATTTGACACTAGAGACGCAACAACAGCTAGTTTGGAGCAAAGAAAACCTGACTAGCATCTTATATTAGCAACTGGCAGTGTTAGCATTACTAGGGCTAGTCAGACTCTCAGAAGGTTACCTGCATTTCCCAGTCACACCATGCTTCCTGACAGATTTAGCACTTCATTGCCCATTAAAACTGCAATATGGAACTTATATTTTGAAAAGTATGTTTATATATATATATATGTATATATATATATATATATATATATATACATATATATATATATATTCGTTAAAACTGTCACCATGTCGTGACAGTGTAAGATGAGACAATATGTGAACAAGTTGAGCTCCACTGCCTTCTGCGGAAATACACCACTCGGTCAGAAGCAACCATTCAGAGCCAGGAGGAGGGTCTTAGTGCTGTCAATCACCCTCTCCCTTCCTCTCTGTTACGCCACAACATAGCCTGCCAGAATGCTAAGGCTAATTTACGTAACGAGACCCGGTTCTGCATTATACTCCCCATTGTTACATTTACTTTATTGTATTTATGTTGTTACTCATTTTAACCCAACTTGAATTCTGTTGTCTTCATGAACCTTAACTTTCCATAAGGTATTATTAGTTAATAAAGTATTTAAGTTTGATCTAATAATGCTATGTCTTTTGTGTCCTCTGTCTTGGGTCTACATTTTTTCATGGCACTTGGTCATGGAAGTCACTGTGAAAACCAACCTTCTAAAATGATGAAAGTTTCTGAAGAGTTTTGCGGCAATTGCAAAAAAAAATAGATAAAAGAAGCAAATGTCAAGATTAGCTGCCGATATTAATCTACTGAAATTGCGGAAAGCTTGGGAAGGAGCAAAACGCCGAGAGGAACACACCGAAGCTCCTCCACGTCTAAAGAGCAAAGCTGAGTAAATGAACATGTTTCACCTTGAACACATGCTGCCTGTCTCAGGGACTCCAAGGGGAGAAAAAAAACCTGAGCTTGACTTGCATAATTAGAGATACGTGAATAAATCAGACACCAGAACAGAAAAAGATAAACTTGTACTGCCATATGTTACTGCTTTCCTCTTTATCCGTAAACAAACTGTGTTTGCAAATTGCCTATGAGGCTCGCTGCTTTCAAATGTTGCTAGAATATTTTCATTCATCATGATCCATATTTTAAATATTTAATTTAACCTTTGTGTTTTCAGTTGCTGCCTGACACCAATATGAATCACTGCATATGTCTGTATGACTATATTTCCTCAGTTAAGAGCATGTTCTACATTTTGCAGTAATTACTGTAGATGTGGTTTCTGTTATACTTGAACCAAATGTAAAAATAAGACTCCATTTCCCAATGCAGCACAACAAACGCCCTCCCCTCTACAAACAGGGAAGTCATCAATGTTAAAGATATGAGCTGACATGGGAATCCTTCTCCTCTTCTCAAACTTCCAGGTTGGAGTGATGGATCAGACTGTGAGAGCGGATGAGACGCCTGTCTCCTGTCATAACATAATAATATATGTTTTTGGATTTTTTAACGTATTTGTTCAAACTGTCACAATGTCCTGACTCCTGGCTGTAGAATATGAGACAGATAATCTGTGAAAAGATCGATTTAAACCTCCTCCCTGGATTCCCGTGAATGCTAACTGCTGTAAGAGTAAAACTTGATGTTTTCACATCTCTACTTGTTTGATGCAAACCCCTAAAAACAAAAGATAAATCTGACTCTACAAAAGGCGACCGACCCATTAATCATAACAGGTTTTGTTTTCCTGAGGAAGATTAATTAAGAGGAGCTTATTAAAACCAGAAAATCCCCCAAGGTTTTAGAACTTTTTCACATTAAGTTAAGTAATTATTTTAGATTAACGGAATACTGGTCAGAGTAAATCATTCTTGAAGCTGGACAGGTGTAAAAAGGTTCAGCCTGGGATCGTTTCTCATGTCTTTCTTGCTTTTGTAATTATAATTTTTAATCTCATTGGCTTCAAACCAGCATATGTTTGTTCTAGCAGTGAATGACTGCATGTAAATTGACGCTTTGCTACATTTGTTTCTGTCTACAACAGTAAAATAATTTCAGTTATACATCTTGCTTCTCTCCCTAAAGCACTTTGAACTGCCTTGTTGCAGAAAAGTGCTATATAAAACAACTAATAAAACAACTTCTTCTTCTGTCAGCGCTATCTCAGCACAATAAACCGCAACAAGTAGAAGAGGGTGAAAGGAGAGGGTCAGGGAAGGAATCTGAAGGATGTGCGAGCAAATCGTAATGATTATTGTGATTTTTAGCAAGTCTGTTTTTTTTGTGAAACACAAACAAACCAGCAACCGTGTAACCAGAATAGCCTATTCCATCAGTAAGATGGTTGCCAGTCTCACTTTTCTCCACATAAGGCTGTGCCTCACTGGTGAGGTTTTACCTACAGCACAGTAGTCCAGCTGTCAAAACGTCGTAGAGGCCCTAAAATGTCACTTACAGGCGACTTTTTAGGGCAATGTAATTCTTAATTACATTGACACACATGTAATTAAGAATTTTAAATAATAAACTCAATCAGACTGAAGCCATAGTCAAGCACGCCTTCATTTTGCTCAGACACAGAGAAAAAAAAACTGACAAAATGCATCTAATTGTCGTAGCTAAACATGCACATGGAACATTTTCAAATTTAATCGTAATCTTGTGTAAAGACAACATATTTCTTGCAGTTAGGGTCTCAAATGGACAAGATCAAACCTGCAAGAGCCTTTTGTGAACTAATTATTCTCTCTGGGCCCGACCGTGCTCTCCTCCACTTGTGATTAAATCAACAGCTGTTAATGTTTCCCATCTTAAATTTATCAACATTTTGAATTTCAACATCATATGATGACACAAAATTGCCTTTTGGTCCTGTAATGAGACATGATCTGTGTGTCTGTGTTGAAAAATGGTAAAAAGAGGGAAGAAGAAAAGGCTTCATTTCACAATTTAAAAAACACCACCACCACGTCTTGCTTCAGAACAACAAAGCATGATGTAGAACTGGGCTGAAATCTGCATCCACTGTGAAACACAACATATCTTCTGTTAGAAAACCAGAAGGCAAACTGCTGGACAGCACAACGCGGATAAGTAGTGACAAACTGAACTCTTAACTCGTAGCTTACGGACACACATTTCCAAACCTTAAGCTTTCAAAAGCTCACAAACTAAACACGCAGTCGCTTTTCTCTGCTTCGGCATCTCCTTGGCAAGAATATTGCCTCGTGAGTCGTCTGTGTGAAGGCAGAATCGTCATGCACTTCTGCTGCTGCACCCCACAGCTGATAAGCTCCTGTGAAAGTGCAGCTATATTACATGGCTCTCCTTCCCAGAAAGCACAAGTTGAGAGACTGAGGCACTTTTGTGACTGCTTGAAGAAAAATGATTCAAGTAGGTGGTGGTGGTGGGGGGTGCATACAACCTTTTGAAGTATAGATTTTCTTGGAAGTGTCATAATATTTCTGCAGAGCTTTAGATGCCCTGCATAGTGTTTTTGGTTATTCTTTGTTTTTTACTGTTATTGTTCCTGTATATGATTTATTTTTCTAAATAAAGGTAAACTCTCACAGGTCTAGCAAGATGAGCCAGTCGCAGCGTCGACCTGGATACAACGGCAGAACGTTGTTGGTGAAAGGCTAAACATAAGCGCGGTTAGCAGGGAGTTATTGCGGCTTTATTGTTTTAGACGGCATTGATTGTGTATAGGTGCGGCAAATAAACTTGAAGGAGAATGTCCATTTTTCCTTGTAATAAGAGTGATGTTGCGCAAGTGACAGTAATGCATAGTTGATGAAAGTGTAACTACGTTAGCAAGAAACCGGCCAAGTACACCGCTGTTTCATCATTTCCACATCCAAGCGTTAGCAGCGCAGAGCATTTAGCGCCGTTGCTATGCGAGTCACAAGACTCTGCAGATTTACTGACTTTTACACTTAAAATAAAACAGACATAAAGAACGGCATCATTTCAGATCCGATACTTACACTGAAGTGTACTTGGGACGCTGGGCTAATGTTTGCGATCACTGATCACCATGACGACAGTTATGGTGATCAGGCTGCCAGGGTAAGGCTGAAACTCAGTCTCATGTAACATATAGCACATAGGTTTCTTTCTTTCTACATTTTTCAGTCAGCTTTTTTATTTATTTACCTACTTAACTGGGAAATATTATTCCTTACAACAAACCAACTTCCATGTGACTTATTGACAAAAAGTCTGACTTTAAGCTGTGTTACTATTCCACAATTCAGAGGGGTTTATGTGTTACGTTTATATTTATTTACAAGGCATTACTTGGAGTCCTGAAGTGTTGACTCTGATACTTTACGCTCACACAACTTAGGGTAAGAAGGTTTTCGTTCGCTCTGCTCCCTTTTCCTGGAACTTGCTACTAAGCTAACATTGTCTGAATTTTTTTGTGCTTTTACATCCAAACTAAATGTTCTTGATGCTGTTTCAATGACATGTGCCTGTTTTTTTTTTTATAGCTCATCATTTTCAACTGTGTTAGTTTTTATGTTGTATTGGTTTCTTAAATGAAAAAGAGGCTTTTAATCTTAATGGGTTTTTATCCTGGTAAAATAAAGGTCAAATAAGAAATAATAGTTTAAAAAAAATCTCTGAAACACTCAAGCAAGTTTGCTGCATGTCTCACAGAATAAGGTGTAATAACAAGTCCAAGCAAAAAAACATAAGAATCTTGCCACTGGTGTTTCTAATTTGGAAGAAACAGACCAGGAGGGTTTTAGTCAGCAGTAATTGTTCATCATCAAGGACAGCTGATGACTGACAGGAATCTTTTAAGTGGGAGGAAAGAGGTGAGAATGTGTGAATTAAAGCGTCAGAGGAGCTGGAACATTCACTCCGACCTAAACGAACAACGGCGTCACGAACAGCATCGCAACCTGAGGGAAATGCAGCTGGCGCGTCCCTCCTGTCCTGCTGTGCAGCTAAATGGGCAACGTTTGTCACCGCTTGCTGTGAAACCATCTGGTGTCACCTGTAGATCGGAGCTAACACCTGGTGACTCAGACTGCATATATTTATTATTACATTTAAGAAGTCTACATTTGAGGTATTACCTTTTGTCTGGTCCTCTTAAATGTTGTTTTTTTTTGGTTTTTGTACCGTATTGAGAATAGCATTTACTACATTTTGGCTGACGGTGGTTCAAATGCATCTACTGTATTCAGTTTCTGCCTCTCAGAAATGCTTCTGGCCACGCTGGTGGAGCTCAGCCTCGATGGGGCTGACACCATCTGACATTCACAGTTGATGTTTAAGGAAGATTTTGTATTTTTTTTTAGCCGCCACTGGTGTCAGGTCTCATTGTGCCCTGGGCTAGTTCTGTGGGCCTGACATAATGTCATCTACATTTTGCAAGTTGAATTCTCTGTATGACAGTAAAAATGTCTCAAGAAGCAGCTAACCTGATTATTGGAGTGAGTCAAAAGAAATATGTATCACTCAGTCTGACACAGCTCATATCATATCCTTTAAATTTGATTATCTTTGTGGAGTCCATTTTGATTGCTTGAAACACTAGAAGTTTATAGGAATTCAATTACAAAAATGTCAACACAATTAAGATTGACATATGAAATTACAGTCAAAATCATACATTTATAAAGTAAGGTGATTCACTAGTACTTATGGTAGTTAAACATTAAAGCTGCAGTATGTAACTTTTACAAACTTTTTTTTTCATATTTATTAAAACTGTCACCATGTCATGACTGTAGTATGAGACAGATAGTCTGTGAAAAACATTAAGCTCCTTCACCTTCTGCTACTATTGCGGTGAGGTCTGCAAAAATGCACTGCTCCCAGTCAAAAACATCCAATCAGAGCCAGGGGGAGGGTCTTAGCGCTGTCAATCAACCTCCTGTATGCTGCTCAACGTGCTAATTGAGGAGAAATAACTTGCCTTTACAGGAAATCCGCTTATCCGGTGTCATCGGTGGCTATGCTAGCTAGACTTTGCATTTTTTGGCAGGCTATGAGCACGAGAGTGATTGGCAACGCTAAGATCCTCCTCCTGGCTCTGGTTGGTTGTTTCTGACTGGGTGATGTACTGGGTGTACTGGGAGCAAGGCAGAGGAGCTCAACCCTGACCTTTTTTTCACATTTTATCTGACTTATCAGGACATAATGATCATTTTAAGAAGTGTGTAAAAAATAAGTAAATTATTATTGACTTTTTATATATATATATATAAAAGTTGCATTTCAAGGAGAATAGGATTTATTCATTTTTCGAAGCCTCAACTGGACTGGTGACAAACTTTTAAGTGCAAAACTCAAATTCCCGCCTCTCCAGACATATCTGGGTGGCAGCAGTAATCAAGTGTCTGGATAAAAAAACAAAATGGAGGCCTGACTTTTCGAGGAAGTCACAGCGTTTTATTTATTTATTTATTTTCGTGCCTTGTGAGCTGGCAGGGGCTTGTTTTGCTGTCCTCCCCCTTCGTCCCTAGCAAGTTATAATTATTTTACAAATTGCCGTGGTAGAGCGTGAAAAGCACTGGCTTTTCATTAGCTTCTGAGATGAGTGCTAATTTTAAGCGGGGAAAAGGTCTTGCATAACTAATCCATTGTACACAAGATCAGAAAGGCCTTTTTATAAGTCAGACGTGGGCCGGAAATGTCTCAGTGATTAAACATCTTCACACGCTACAAACAAGAACAATACAGCCTGAGTATTTTACTACCTTAGTGCGCCATGATTACACATGGACAATAAGTTTGACCCATTACAATAAATTTGGATTTATACCAAGAAATTAGTTAAAAGTTACTACTGTCTGTTAAGGTTACCAAATAGTGGTACGAAAAGAATAACTGCTAACCTTTATTACTAAACATTGCTAAAAAAAACCCACACATAACATTTGGGTCAAATAAATATTTTTATTGATAATAATGCTGTACTGTGGCTTGTTGTATGCTGCTGTGTTGACCTTTGCACCTGGCAAGACTTAAGGAAGCTAAGAAAAAAAGTAATTAAAAATAACTTTTTACCAATTTCAGGTTAAAGAGTGGTTGGAGTAAAGACAACAACAATCAAAGTAAAAAACAAAAAAAGCTAAATATTTGTATCTCATCCGATGCTATGGATGAATGTTTTTAGCTAGCACTGTCTAACAGGCAAACATTTAATGCTAACAATCAGCAAACTGGTTCTTCAGAGTTCTTTAGTCTTAACTAAAGTCATGAAAACAAACATTTTACATTAACTGTTATTAAGTTAACATTAATTATTAACATTAGTATAAAGTTTTTTCTGATAATCTTAACCTTTCTTTTTACATTCTCTGGAAGACACAGGTTGTTGTATGGTTCAAAATGGAGGCCACTGAAGAATGAAGCTTCTTTTAGCCTCTTCTCTTAACCCAGCAAACTGGGTCACAATTTTTTTAAGCCATATTTAGTTAAAGCTACCCAAGTTCTGCCCCACTATCTTAAACCATGTGGGTCAAAGAAGCAGCATGGCAACAGTTTATATGCATTTGTTTTTTTATTCGGGTCATGCAAGTGATTGTATTTAGGCCAACGGGCAAAGCAGCGTTGTGTAAAAGGGAATAATGCATTTCAATAATATTCTTTCGAGATTCAGCTGCTTGTTTTGTGTAATTCTCTGTCCTCTCAAGGGTGTGAGGAGAACAAACACACGGGGTCCTTTGACAGGTTGTCATCTTTATCTGCCTGTAGAAGCTGTCTGACTCCGTCCATCTGCTGTTTCCATGACTCCCGCTGTCATCTCTGCATCCTGCCGCCCTAACTGGCGCCTGGACTTGAAAGACACTCTTTTTAATTGCGCTCTGTTTTGTGACGGCCGTCTTATCTCCCTGAGGACTTGCTAGTAAACCGTCAGAGGGAGCCAGCTTCAGATTGTGGCCTTTATAGCGATGTTAATAGATCTAAGTTTCTGCTGATTTATAAGTTCCTCTTTATTACACACATATTTCATTCACTTAGCTCTATATTCTGAATAGTCATGCGTTTTTATTCATATTAATAAAATAACTCTTGCCTTACAGTCTTAATGCAGAGATATATCATCATTACAACTTTTATAGATGTCACATTTCTATTTCCATCAAGTTAGGTTGTTTACATTATGGCGATATGGTACAACAAGTCTTTTATCACGTGTAAAGTCTTTACACAATTGCAAATTGAAGTAAAATTTTCAGCTGAGAACAATTATTTGAACTTTTTTTTTCCTTTGCAATGTTTGGTGTTTTCTTCTGAATGAAAAACAACTTTTTATACCTTGACAAACGAGGGCCACAAATTGCTGTCAGAGCTGGTACAGTTTGCCTGGCATTGCTGTCAAAACACAGGTTTATATGGGCACAGAGTCTGTGGAAAGATTGGACCGTCATGTGGGAGCAATGTTTGCACCATATGGGGTTACTGTTGCAAGGAATGGCCACACATCCCTGTGCTTCAGAGTTAGAATAACTCACAAGATGCCCCATTCCAGAAAACGGGAGCAATAGTTACGTTTGCTTTAACCGCAGAATTGCGCGAATTGAAATTATGAAAATAAATTTGCTTAATGGAAGAACACCAATTTGTCAGCCGTATCAAAATAGATGTATTTCACAATACTGCAATGGAAACTGTTTTTTTCGTGTCACACGGGTCATGTGATCGGCAGCTATCAGCGAAAACACTGAAAAAGATGCACAGGAAGTAGTTGGAGGATGATGGATTGATTTTGGACAATGTGCAGCTGACTCCACCAGCGCTCTCACTGCATAGCACAGTTCATAAAAAGTCACGTGACGTTCAAATGCGTTGAATTGATAGGTCTTCCATAAAATCGCCAACTACAACCGAATACGTAGCCGCTCCCAAATATGAGGGGCTTGTCACTCCAACACTTTAATAAGACGCTAATGTCTCCTCTGATAGCTGATAGATGCAAGATGCACCACCACTGAATTATGAATATATTTAATGTGTTTATATCTATCACTACTGTGATTATTAATTATTTTTTGCAGCATGAACAAGCTCATTCATACGTGATTATAAATTAATTTCTTATTTAATTTAGCAGAATATAGACAAATGTTTGCGCACATTTGTAACGGAAACACAGTTGTTCCAAATGTAAAAACCTACACACAAACACACAGAGAGAGGCAGATTAATGCCTACCCTAGCAGGGTTAAATGATTACAAATGGTATGCCTGAGGCTGCGCAGTTGGTAGCACTGTTGCCTTGCAGCAAGAAGGTCCTGGGTTCGATTCCCGGCCCAGGGTCTTTCTGCACGGAGTTTGCATGTTCTCCCTGTNGTGTGTGTGTGTGTGTGTGTGTGTGTGTGTGTGTGTGTGTGTGTGCATGGTTGTTTGTCCTGTCTGTTTCTGTGTTGCCCTGCAACAGGCTGGCGACCTGTTCAGAGTGACCCCGCCTCTTGCTCAGAACGTAGCTGGAGATAGACCACCACCTCCTGACCCCATTAGGGACCAGGGTGAACAGAAAATGGATGAATGGATGGTATGCCTGATGATAACCACGTGAGTAGCCTGAAAATAGCCCTGGATGACCACATTATGTTCTATTAACACACCACCTGTTGACTCAAATCAGTCTGAACCAACAGCAATAGTAGCTAGAAGCTCTGAATGTGCTGAAGAAAAAATGGATGAAGCAGTACAATACAGGTCAATACTGAGTGGAAAAGACTTGAGACTGGTGTAGAGATTCACCTTTAAGCTGGACAATTACCGTAAATATACAGTCCTGAGGTACAATTACAAAGAATAGATCAAAGTATATCTATATGTTGGAGTGGCCTTGTCAAAGTTTAACCTAAATCAAATGTGCGCTTTGTAATACGTTTGAAAATGGATGAATGTGAGCGATTTTGGAGGAAGGAAGGAAGAATGGGCAAAAATTGGAGTCAGTAATCTTGCAAACCTTCCAGAGTCACACCCACAACAATCTGAAAGGTGGTTGTTGAAAACATTTGTCATGTTCCTTCCACCTCACAGTAATAGCAAAAACGTTTTAAATGCTGTGAGAAGAGCGGCTTTAAAACATGCTTTGATGCTGTCACTATGTTGGAATGTACTGCACACCTAAAAACACAGGAATGGATCCATACGAACGTTGGCTGATGCAACTGAGTGTAACCTGTCTCCTTCGTACATTAAGTTCAATTTGCTTCCTATTTCACCTTTCATCTTTTCTCTTTATATTTTGACTGTGATGATTGTTTTCCACTCATCTGCTTCGGTCCCAGTAATCGCTGTACCTTGCACATCTTCTTCAATGGTGTGTTCATTAGTAATCTGGTTGTTGCCACAATATTTCTCATAGCTCTTTTGTTTGGATTTTGCTTCTGCTGTACACTTTGTGATAGTAGGTTTCAATTTTGAAAACATTTCAGTCTTCAGTTCCCTCTGCTTCTACTGAATAGATATAGTTTTTAAACTGTAGAGAGCAATGTGTGTCTGGGAGGTTATATTTATAGTGGCAATAGCTAGCTGGAGATGTGACAATTTCTTTGAGTAAAGTGACAGGCTTATACTTTTCTAGAAGACCTGAGGCAGGTGCCGAGGTCACAAGTTGAATTCTTTCAGCTCTGATGATTGAACCGTCGAAGATTTAAGCAATGCCCTCCGCAAAACCTATACCAATTTCTTTTATAGCAAAGCCTTGCTAGTTTCTGGGAGTTTCTCACAACAACAGCACAATAACAGTTGTAGACACAGCATGAGAATCTCTGCTTCAAAAAACCGGAATCTGATGGCTGAACTTCCTCATCGTCTGCAGAGGTCTGATACGTTCATAATAAGGCAATTGATTCAGGCGTGTCGCAGAAGTGAAGCATCTAAAAGTTGAAGGGTGGTATCTCTCGAGAATCGGACTTGGGCATGGCGCATTTAGGGAGACAATCTGCTAAAACTGAGTCCTGGATCAGTAGGATGTCATCTGCATAGAAACAAACCATTAGGATCCTCTCCGAAAAATGGAGCAATGTATGAAAGTGGCATTAACATTATTATTTCATCACCAACTGATGTGTTTTCCTGGTAATAGAAAAATTATGATGGTGTCCAAATATGTACCCTAAAATTATATAATTTATAGACATGGAGGTTGGTACTGTTCCTTCTCAGCTATTAAATATATCAGGTCTCGAGAGCCAGGCGCCAGACTTTTCCAAGTTCTTTCTGTAAGTACTGCAGCAGCATTTCACTCACAGAGGCTCTCTGGCCTTATAAATTTTGCAGAGTACATTGTGGGGCTGAAACTATCAAAAACAAGGTACGTTCCCTGATATTACCCATGTTCCCAATGCATCTCAATATCTCTGACCTGAAAACGCCTGAAAAATGATGAGTTTTGGAACCTCAGAAATCTGCGTATTTGCATTCACAAATGCATACGTATGCACATCTTTACCTCGTCTGAGCAAAAATGCTGCTAAGAAAAGCTAAATCAAGTAGGTAGATTAAGCAGAAAGATCTTTTATCCTGCATATGTTGGGTCTTTAGATTTTTAAAGGGGAAATATTATGTGTTTTGCAGGCACATAATGCCCTTTTACAACATAATTAAGCAACTATGTTAACTCCAGTTGTTGTAAAAATGCTAAATATATCAAACATGACTTAAAAGAAATGTAACACCATAAGATTGGGCGTCTCTTTATTTAAAAACTCCTGCTCTTTCTGAAACGGCGCCTTCAGGACGTCATCATAATGTCGCTCCTCTATTAACCCTTTAACAACGTTTTTACCAGAGTTGTACTGAGAATTCGCTCCTATACGAGCTCAGCAGATGGTTCACCAGGTGTTTGCTAATTGCTGCTGGCTAGTCTGAAGGAGCTGAGTGGGGGAGGGCTGTTCTGTAAGGCGGAAGCTCAATAGCGTGGAAAATGCAGCTCTGGGGAGGAGATGCGCCTTGAAGGCGGAGCTAGGTCCACCCAGGCGTTTTGCACAGTTGAATGGTTGCCATGGGAGATTAAAGGATTTCTCAAACATGCATAAAAGAATCAAGGCAACACTCCAGGTATGTTTTTGATGGTGGAACATTAAAACATAGGTAAAGTAAAAAAAAAAACTATTTTATTTTAACTCTGCCCCTTTAAACCACATCCAAATATAAAGTTTATCTAAAGACAAAATGCTCTTTGGAGTCAAATGACCTTATTCAGTGAGCTTTTTAAAATGCGCTGTTATTAATTTGTGATCAGTTGCAACGTCTAGTGTTGAACTGAATGCATTCTTGTCTGTTGCTTCTTAATGCACGTCACAGATTACATCTCCCGCAGGTGACATCCTCTTTTTAGAAAATTTGAGTCGGGAATTTTGAAAGTGGAAAATGATCATCATCATCGCTCATTTAAAACCACATTTAGATACAGATTGAGCGACATGTATAGATGCAACACAAAGCTGCTCTTGCACATCTACTGTGAGAAGAAGAGTTTGAAGTAAAACTTTTAAGATGTGTGTGTGTTTGGAGGTTGGGGGGGTGTGGAGTCAAAGCATCAGTCAAACTGACAAAACAAACAGTTGCAGATGGAAGAGTTGGGAGTAAGAAGCGGCTGTGGAAATTTGGGAGAACAGAAAACTCAAATTATACAAAGAACTTGTTTGCGTGCAGCGGGGAAAGAGACGGCGTTTTTTTTTTTGGTGATGTGAACACCTTACGTAACAGTCACCCCAGCGCTCTGCCACTTCCACGGATGCTGCAGGGAGAGGTGGGCTGCTGCTTCACCAGCACATCTATTTCCACAGCGCAGCAGTAAGAGCTCTTATCCCCTCTCTGCAAGCCCACACTGACAG
Organism: Alfaro cultratus; assembly: GCA_903066825.1. Lineage (NCBI taxonomy): Eukaryota > Metazoa > Chordata > Actinopteri > Cyprinodontiformes > Poeciliidae > Alfaro > Alfaro cultratus. The sequence continues at coordinate 3,535 of CAEFZX010031335.1, read as the reverse complement.
GACCGGGAGGCTCTTGACGAGCCGCGGCGAAGGCCAGATACCGCGATTAAAAATGGATGCTGATGTGTGAAAGAGAGAGAGAGGGTCAGCATGATGCTGCCATATTTAAAAAAATAAGTAAAATCTCCAGTCAGCCCCGCTGTCTCTGGATGTAGCAGCTTTCGCAGCGTTATTGATTAGGCGGACGGAGATAAGACTGCTGCGGCTGGAGGTTTTGCGTGGTTTATGCATTCTTTACGAGACCATCCCATCCTGTGCATCAACGTGTCAGCTCATCGGGGTGGGAGGAGCAAAGAAGAGGCCCACTGTACCTGATGATGAATGGCGACTTGTTGGGATGGGGATGAATCCACACGCAGCCGACGGCGGCATGAATTGCAAATGTTTTGTTGTTGTTAAACGCCTGAGAAGCGGGAGGTTTGTGCAGAGGGCCGCTTTAGTTGAGCGATAAATACAGTTGGATGTGTTTGGATAAGCTGATTTAAACAGATGCTTTCAGCTGCTGGAGAAGTGTGATTGTCTGCTGCCGACGCAGAAATATGTTTATTATTCACGGCACTGATCCCTGGTAGAAACATTTTTACAGTAAAAACATTAATATTCTTTTTTTTTTTATTGACAGAAACTTTCATGTGTATCTTCTGGGATTTTAAGTGATAGGCCAACACCACGCTCTGTGCAATTGTGGCAGCATATGAATTTTTTCCCTTTTTTTAATGTAAAAATCAATCAGATTGCTACTGACAACATTAATTGACAGAAAGTGTCTAATCTGAGGAAATGTTCAAATTTTCACCCTGTTTGTTTTAATGGTTATGAAACCATCAATGCTCGTATCCCAACTCTTGTTTTGTTTATTTTCTCAAACTTAGCTCAAAATATGAAGCTTTTTTTTTATCATAAACATTTTTTTTTTATATGAAGTTGTCAAACAAAAGCATTATTCATTGTTGTGTGAACTAAAACATCAGCTAAGCCACACAATCACAGAAGAAGATATTGATCATTTTAATCTTGACTTTCCCTTCCGGTCCCGTCTGTCTAAAGACGATTTTATTTGCCACTTTCTGACAAAAAAGAAGCAGAATCCAATCCGTTTAACTCTAACTGGACTAAGAGCTTACACACACACACACACACACACACACACACACACACACACACACGCGCACACTCTGTTGTCACTGATTAACCGCTGCAAAGACTTAGAGGAAAATTACCTACTCTGTCACCTCATTAGTTTCCTCTAAACTAAAGGATGCGAACTGAAAAGATAGTAAAGACGTATAATGGAGAACTTCCGTTATCAAGCCGGACAGCTACACAGATAAGCCAAATGTGTGCCTTCCTGCTCGCTATTGTGCCCGGTGTTATCACCCTGCGCACCCTTGAGCCCAAATTAGAGCAGCAGATGTCCAGTAAAGGCCTGCTTTTCATTACAATGCTTGAATCGAGGATTCACAAAAAAAGCCGGCTATAATTGAGCTCTGCCTCCTGCCGCTTGTACCAGACTATTGTCCCACCGGAGGCTATTTTCGGTCACCCGTCCTTATGCTACGTGCCAAACAAAGCCCGTCCTCGGTGAGCAAGTCGGTAAAAATAGTGGTGAAAAGGAGCGGGGGGGTGAATAGGAGCATTTACGGCGCGAGGAATGTTTTCTGCTGGATGGCGCACAGCTGGGAGTCTTTAGAAAAGGCAGAGATGTAATGAGAGGAACGTTGATGGCAGCTTGTTTCCAGAGAGGCACAAGTTACATTTAATTTGTTCAGTTGGTAACAAAGAGCAGTCGGAGATTTAGTCGCGTTTTATTTGGCAGGATATTAGCTAGTAGCGCCTTGCAAAAAGGCTCCACGCTCCTTGACGTTTTTGTCGCATTACAACTGAAAACTTTCATCGATTTTATCGGGATTTCCTGTCCTGACATTCCATGAAGAAGCGCATGTTTGTAAAAGTTGGTTTCATCAGGTTTCAGGTTTGCTAGGTCTCTTCGGGTTTGTCTCTGCTAAGTTTGCACATCTAGACACTGAACCTGCCTGAAGCCTGTTCTTAATGGCGCAAAAGCTCAAATCTAGCAAGATTTGACAAAACATATGTTGACAAAAGACATAAAATCTTGCTACTCATTCTCATGGAATTGAAGTCTGGATTTGACGGGGTCATCAAGGCCAAGTGTCGCTGCTTGTGTTCAAATTTTTACGTTCTGTTTTTTACCTGACAGACAGGTTCTGACTCAACGGTTCGCCAATAGACAACTGGAGTCCAGAGAAAGTGAGCATTCACTTAATGCTTGGTATAACACCTTCTCTCTGGAGCTGCATCCTGGGTTTCAAGACAGACAAACTACTGGCTGTCAGAATCCACATAAATCCATCTGCCCTGTCACTCTGAACGCTGGTGCACCTCAGGGCTCACTAAACTCACCTGACTGCTTCGCTGAATATCCAGTCTGCTGAAGACAACACAGCAATAAGCCTAATGATACTGAAACGCCACAGAAATGACTCAGCATATTGGCAGGTGGTCAACAGGGTAGTGGGCTGGTGCCTATAGAACGATCTCTGCTTCAGTGCAAAGAGGATCAAGGATCTCATCATTGACCTTTGGAGGACGGAACCCACCGTTGTTCCAATATTCATTAATGGGACTCTTATGGAAATGGTTCGAAGCAAGTACCTTGAAGTCTAGATTTCCAAGGACTTGACATGGACCATCAACACCTTCAGTGTCAGGAAGAAGGTTCTCCAACTGCTCTTCTTTTCTGAGGAAGCTGAGGCAAACTGGATTCCCCCCTCACCACAGATTTCTTGCTATGCCGCAGTTGTACTGTATTTGTTTCATGCATGAATGATGGTGTGAGATACATGACCAAACTTTGCTCTCCATAGCTTCGTCCTTGATCTGTCGACTATGTTCCTTGATGCTGTTTGTTCTCTCGCAAACCTCAGGGGCCTTCAGAGAACAGCTGGATTTAAATTACACTCAGGTGGCCTCTAGCAATTTAGGTGACCTATTTAACTTTGACACGTCAACAGCAAGATACTTCATGTTGACTTGTCAGAAAGGTTGTTGATATTATCAACTTATGAAGCAAATGTGTTTTAACTCCACATCTGACCACAGCAGTCATTTTACTCCAAAGCTGCTCCAGCCTTCAGAAGACGTTAAATAATTTAAGGGTTGAATTCAGAGAGGTGCGGAGGAAAGCTACCAAAGGGATGTTCGCTGTGCTCAGGCAAGATGGACTCACAGCTTCTGCACATGAAGAATCTCTGATGGAGTATTGATTGGTGCAAACCTTCAGCTTTGCTTCCTGCCAACAGGCTCCAGCATCTGGGGACTGCAAGTTCCTGCATCTCTACTGTATTTGGGCGCAAAACTTTTCCCTCTTCACTCTTCCTCATGGGAATTTCTCTTTTTTAAAGGACAGCTGTTCAACTTTAAATGTTTGATGAAGAGCCTACACCAGGGGTGCCCAAAGTCGGTCCTCGAGGGCCGGCATCCTGCATGTTTTAGTTCTCTCCCTGGTAGTACCAAC
>CAEFZX010031333.1:0-35055 GCA_903066825.1 Alfaro cultratus | reverse complement strand
ACAAATAAACAAAAAAAATATATAAATATAAATATATATATATATATAAATATATATATATATATATATATTGCTTTTATTACAATAATAAAAGTAGTTTAAAATTAAATTTTTTTATCTATAAATCTATCTGGAAATTGATAGATTTATCATTTTCCAGATGATAAATCATCTGAAAAATGATTTCCAGATGATTTATCTGGAAATCATAAAATCTCCAGGTAAATCATGACACTGCATAGCCAGCTGCAGTGTCAGTTGCAGTGTCAACTAGCTATGCAGTGTCAACATAGCCATAGAGGTTCAGAAAACCTCTGCAGGTGTTTGGAGTTAATTAGCTGATTAAGGTGTGACACCATGAGTTTCCAATATTTAACTTTTCATTGTATTCTAAATGTATTAGATGTATTTGAATATTACAGCTGTATTTTTTAAAGTGGGGGCCTCAGAAAGTTGGAGGGGAGGGGGTTGATGCAGAAACAAAAACAAAAAACAATAAATCCAATACATTTTTAAAACATAAATTTTTTGTTACGAAATCTAATCTTTTTTTTCCAAAACATTATTTTAAAATATAAGTTACAATAATTCATTAAAAGTAAAGACCACGTTCCATTAAGGTTATATGCTTTTATTTTGGCAACGTCCTTGTTAGGGTAGCTATGGTAACGGAAGCAGTTGTACTTGAACAGGCTAACCGCAATAAACAGAAGAAAGGATAAAAAAGCAACTCAGTTTTAACTTCACTCGGTAAAGGAACAAGGTTAGTAACGCTAATTGAAGAATATTTGAGTTTGAAATGTTTATAGAAAAATCCGGTATTTCTGTGTTAATGGTAACATTACACTAATTTAATAAGAGATGCATAACAACTGATGGTGAAAACAGTTGTATTTTTTGTTATTTTTTCTTATCTAGCTTTTACATTTGTTGATGAAATCATAATTTAACAATCAGTTATGACCTTCTCATAATGAACTGGTTGCTACATGAAATGTTATTTGCCGTGCTGTCGTTTATGATTGATTGCCTGCCAGTCAAATTTATCAAGTCGCTTTGCTAGAAATGACTGAACCAGAAAAAGGCCCGCCGTGGAGGACACTGTTTCAAAAATCTTATAAGAACTGTGGAGATTAAATTAAATTTGACTCGATAAGTATTACATATATATTACATATTTTTAAAAATCAGAATAGAGGATTGTGGTGAATTTTGTTTTTTAGCAGTTATTATGACATAAACATCAGCAACGAGAAGCAACGGTCAAACGGAAACGTGCCCGAAAAGAGAAGCGGGGGAAGCGGACGGGCGCGTTGACCCAGCTGAAGGCTCGGAAGCCACCAATTCCGACTCTTTGTGGCCAATGTCCGCTCACTGGATAACAAGTGGATTTGTTACATCTGAGGCTGAGTGTTTTTGCAGAGATGAAGAACTATGCCGTTCTTTGCCTAAGAAAACCAGGCCAACATGTTACGTCGATTCGTGTTTCCCCATCAGATACGATCCCCCAGTGTCTCCTCGCCGCAAAATACGCGCGTTCTTGTTCCGTGAAAGCCCAAACAACGTGTTTCAGCGACGTTGTCTCACTTTATTCACTTTTTGCAACTGCGCGGGGGCCCTGATGGGAGGCAGAATATGACTTCAGGGATTTAAGCCTTTATCACGTCTGATGAGAGCTGGAAAAAGTGAACCTGCTCCTGTTAAGTATGGTGTATGTAGGATTAAATAGAGTTGAGCCCCAGTAGATTATATAGTAGGCTGCTCCAGTCATTGTTGACACATGGTTGCTAAAAACTTTACAAGACCGACTAATTTTAGTGGGTGTAAAATGTTGTGCTACATGACTGGCTTTATTTTCTCTCTTACATTTAACTTTATGGCACAAAAAATTACAAGTGGATCGTCCATATTGTCTCCAAGTGCATTCTGGGTAAAGCTTGTCACCAGCCGTTCACCAACGTCATCATCAGAGCATTTCTGCGGACTAAGTTAACATGAGTGGAGCTCTATGGAGCGGCAAAGTGAAAAGGATGGAAAAGAGAGAGCAAGGAAAAGCCAAAAACTGGATCATATTTTATTCCTCATCTTGAAGATGAACCGGACTTTTTTTGTTGGCAGCGATTCAGACCCGCCAAAACTGCCAGCCCAGCGAAGGAGCCGGACTAGTTACAGGTAGCAACTCTGACATTATTCACAGTGTGAGTTAACTGTAGACTGATTGTAAACTGTATCAGCCCAGCCGCCGAGCTAACATCCCCTTTTCTCTGTCGGTGGTACAGCGGTGATGTCAGGGACAGAAGGCTGAGTTATAGTCGCGCTTTTGACCCAAGACAGCAGTTTGGCGTTTATAGTTAAGGTTTACATTGGAGCCTCCTGGAAGAGCATCTTCCAGATCGTCCAGTTTGTGTGAACGCGCGCCGAGTTGCAAACATCCAGAGGTGCTTCGGCACACTGCGCATGCGCTGCGTGCCTGGTTGACGCGTTGAACCTGGTTGAACGCATCAACCAGGTTCAGGCTCTGAGTTGAAATGGATAAAGTGTCAAACTGATCCGATCGCTATCCGCGGTTCTGAACTGATTTGAATTTGTGTCATTTCATCATTAGTGACCAGTAGCCTGATGTTTCTGTTTTTCTCTTGGTTTGTTGTACTTCATGTCAGATGGATTTTCAAAATGACATAGTCGCTCTCTGTGGTGGTGAAACTTGTAAGGTCCGCTGTTGCGGTCATGTCTATGTTGTAACGTTAAATTATCATGAGTTTTATTATTTGGGTATAAAGGACCCAGTCATTAGCCCCGTCCCCTGGCCAACTCTGACTTGTTCCGCTAGTGTATGTATGCGAGGCATCAGCACTCCAAGAAGCGAGGAAAGAACTGACTGCGGGCATTGTGAGTGCCAGAGCCGCCCAGAAAATTGAAGGTCACTTCACCACCAATGACCCCTGGCGGATGTTGAAGGTCATCAAGTGCATCAATAACTACAACATCAAGGATGCACAATGCCCAAGGGAGCCCTCACTGCCAGATGCACTCAACAAGTTCTATGCTTGCTTTGAGGATCCTAACACTCCTCTCAGCACCAGACTTGTACCACCACCTGGTGATACACCTCTCTGTGTGACAACAGCAGAAGTGAAGAAGTCCCTCCAGGAAATCAACCCTGTAAGGCTGCAGTCCCTGACAACACCCCAGGGTGAGTACTGAGGGACTGTGCACAGCAGCTGTCTTGAGATGCTTATGTGGTATTGGCGGACATCTTCAACACCTCACTGTCACTGACATCTGTGCCCACCTGCTTAAAGACCACCATCATTGTCCCTTTCCCCAAGTGCTCCACAGTGACGAGCCTGAATGAGTACCGGCCTACAGCCTTAACATCGGTAGTCATGAAGTGCTTCGAGAGGCTAGTCATGACCCAAAAAGACATCATTGACTTCACTGTGGATCACCACCAGTATGCCTACAGGAAGAACCGCTCCTCTGTTGACGACATCTCATCAGTGATCCACACAGACCAAGGAGATGGTGGTGGATTTCAGAAGGGACAAGGATCCTCTTCAGCCCCTGAACATTGGAGGAGCAGCTGTGGAGGTGATTTCCAGCTACAGATACCTGGGCGTGCATATATCCAATGACCTCACCTGGAGTACCAACACCTCCTGTCTGGTCAGGAAGGCCCACCGTTCCTCTACTTCCTCAGGAAGCTGCGGAGAGCTGGACTTGGGAACTCAGTCCTGAGGAGCTTTTATTGCTGTGTGGTGGAGAGCGTTCTCTGCACCTGCATCACCTTGTAGCAGAGCAGATGCTTTGCTGGTGAGAGGACGACTCTGCAGAGGCTGGTTAAGGCTACTCAGAGGACTGTGGGGAGAATGCATTATGAAAAGATCAATAAACTTTAAATTCTATCAAACATTTTACACTGGAACTGGAAGACATTTTAAATATCTAAAAATAAATAAAACAACAAAAACCACAAATAAAATGGATTATGAAGTTCATGAAAATAAAATTGTTCTTTAAATAAGGGCTAGTTGAGACCAAAGCACCAGACTGAAGTCCAGATTTTGTAAAAAGAGAGAAAAAAAAGATAAATTATGCAAATGGAAATGATTGGGCTAATTTTAATTGATCATGTGATTCATTGATTTATTGTTTATTGCAGTAGGCCTAGGTATGAGGCACCATTTATGCTAAATGAATGTAATAATTATTGAATAGTGAATGAAAGTGAGGAGAAATATTTGAAAAGTTGATGTTTCTTCTGTACCAAAGGAGTTTCCACAGCTAGAAACTAATGCTAGAATCGAGTGGTTAGAGTAATTAGCTGCCAATGGGATCTCCAATAGGGTTGGATCAGAACTTCTAGAAAAAGGTCGTTTTACTGCTTTCCCTGCTCCTCCTGAAGTAAACATAGCTTTTAATCGTATTTCTCAGATATGCAACCAAGCGACGATCAGAGAAAACTGTCCTTCAACGGAGAGCTGAACGGTTTACTGGGAGCAGGACTACTGGGGAGCAGCATGTCTGAATCCACCAGACCCATTTCCACGGACGGCAGCGTCCAGGAGAGCCAGAGGATGTGAGTGGCTCCTCTTCATCTCAATGGCACCAATTTTGTCTCAGTTTTTGTAAAGATACGGAAGCTGCCTGTCAAACTAAATGAATATTCTCTGTTGTTTTCTAGCTGCCTGACTGGTGATGATGGGAGCACCTGCATCCCCATCGTCTTAAACAACGTGGAGATCGTGGCGAACCAGGACTCGGGCATCAACAGCAAGGCGCGGGGCAGCAACAAGGTGAGTTTGGATCAGAACCGCATTAAATCCTGCTGTTCTCATGAGTCTTTATCTTTGAGGAGAGATCATTCTCATTTTGTCCTCATTAAAACCTAAGAATATTCTGGAGTTATGATTATTTATTCCTATTTTCTTGTATTTTTATCTGATTTAAACTCTTCATTCAGGTTAAAATTCAACCTGTCGCCAAGTACGACTGGGAGCATAAGTATTATTATGGCCGACTGATAGCCGTGTCCAACTCCTTCCTCGCCTATGCCATCAGAGGTGAGAGAAGAAATATTTGACTAATTTGCTTTGATTAATAAAAAGATAAAATGTCAGGCACATTTTACTTACCACTGGAAGCAGAAACAAGAGATGAGTGTTGTTGGCAGATTCTCCTTTGGGCATTTTTGTGTAAAGCATAAATAAAATCTGAATAAGATAATCTGCAAATCCTTTTGAACCTATGTTCAATTAAATTCACTACAAAGACAATATATGTAATGCTCAAATAGAATTTTTTTTGTGTGCAAATATACTCATATGCCTGCAAAAACTTTCCAAAAACAAGTTTGTTTGGAGCATTTGACAATTTCAGCTAGAAGCACGTGAGTCAGTATTTGCAATATCTGTTTAAACACCATAATTATAGTGAATTCAATTTAATCTAGATTCAAAAGGATTTGCAAATCATCATATTCTGTTTTTATTTATGTTTTTCACAACATCCCAACTTCATATAAAGAGTTGAGCAGCTATTTTTTCTCCATGGATTCAGATTCGTTGGTTGTCTGTTTTTGTTCAGGAGCCAACAACCACGCTATGATTCGCGTGCTGAGTTTGGACTTCAGTGAGCGCTCCTTGCTGAAGGGCTTTACCGGCGCCGTCACGGATCTCGCTTTCGCCCACCTCGACTCCTCTCTGTTGGGCTGCGTGGATGAGGCGGGAAACCTGATGGTCTGGCATCTCACGCTCACCAGAAGCAAAATACTGTATCCTGACAGGAAGCAGCAGAAAAACTCTACATTTTGGGGTTTTCATTATAGATTAGTTTTATTTTGTTGTGACTTTTTGTCTGTCTAATTCAGTTTGGTAGTTTTTATTAGGTAAATATTGTTTAGTTTTAGTTCAGTCTTTATTAGTTATGGTTGTAATTTTAGTTTTTTCATACTTTGGTTAATTTCTAGGTGCAGAATTCAAAAAGGTCAAACTGCTGCACTGCAAAAACACAAAATCTTACAGAGTAACTAGTCTAGTTTCTAGTGCAAATATCTTACTACACTTAAAATAAGACAAAACAAATTTATTGGTTACTTTTCAGCAAGATATAGCAGCTTGTTTTAAGTAAATATTTCCTTAATGTTGAAAAAGTTCTCTTTTAACTGGTAGGTATTTCACTTATAACTTTGGAAAAATGTCTCGCTATAAGTGAAATTAACTGCCAGTGAAACAAGTACCTTTTCTACAATTTTAAGGAATTGCTTACTTAAAACAAGCTGCTACATTTCACTGAAAAGTTATTTGTAATTTTGTTTTTTCTTATTTCAGGTGTACTAATATATTTGCTCTAGAAACTAGACCAAAAGTACTTGCAAATATTGTGTTTTTGCAGTGTGTATTTTTTGAAGATGCCATTTTAAAAAAATGTATTCAGTTATTGTTGAACAACCAACTGACTCTGGCATTTTATCACAACTTTCGCCATTTCCCAGACTAGCGTAATCGCCTCCAGGATTATTAATGAATGCCATAATTTGGTGATAGATGACGTAAACTGCTTGTGCGGGGAAAAAAAATATCTCACATCAGTTCAAAAAGCTAATAAATTCACAAACAGAAAAACACAGGGTATTATAACAGTGATTTCAGTATGCTTTAGTTAGTTTTATAAACTCACAAAATAGTTTCAGTTTAGTTTTTCCCCATTAATTTGCATTTTTATTTATTTCAGTTAACAAAAAGTGTTTTCTTATTTTCAGTTTTTGTTATTTTATTTAGTTAACTATGTTACCTCTACTTTTATTTAGTGTTGCCCAAATAACACTAAATAGTCTTTAAGATTAAGATCTTACACTCTGTGTCAGCAGAGACAGATGTTTTCCTTCCCTCGAGTTTTCTTTAACCTGGACCAAACAGGGATCAGATAGTGGTTCATATTCAGCGTCCAGAAGACGCTACACTGAACTCCCACAGACGCCTCATCTGGTGCCCGTACATCCTGGAAGACAGCGAGGAGAACCAGGATGACACCAGCCAGACGCTAGCACTCCTGCATGAGGATGGGGTAACCAGCTCTGAACCCGAATCAGAAAATTCTACCTCACAGAAAATATCCAGGACATTTCAGCAGCTATTTTGTTAATTCTTATTTTAAATATTACAGTAGTTAAAAACAGGATGAAAGTTCTAAAAACTTAACAAAGAGAGTGCCAAACTTGAGGGTTTGCAGTTGTATGGAAGTCCATTACTGCCATGAAAGAAAAAAAATAAATAATAGCACAACATGAAGTTATAATTACGAGTTTTAAAATTATCACAAGAATAAAAGTTATAATTTCAACTTTAAAAGTAAAAATTTTCATGTTCTATCTAAAGTCAAAATTATGAAATATTAAGTCATAGTTTTGAGATACAGTCATAATTGCAAGAATAAAATTCATAATTTTGACTTTCAAATTCAAAATTATGAGATTCAAAGTAAAAATTATAAAATATAGATGTAAATTCATAGTTTTGAGATACAAAATCATAATTTCAAAAATAAATAATTTTGACGATCAATGTCATAATTATGAGATACAAAGCCATAATTTTGAATATCTGTCATAATTATGACTTTAAATAAGTAAAAAAATAGGACTTATTTTTGTAATTATTACTTGGTATCTCAAAAATATGACATTAAATCTCATCATTATGTTCTTTTATTTCATAATTTTAACATTGAATCTCATAATTGTGACTTTGTATTCCATAATTATGAGTTTGAAAGTTGAAATTATGACTTTAACATTCGTAATTGTGACTTCCTGTTGTGCTTTTATTGTTTCTTTCATGGCAGAAATGGGCTTCCATAGGTTTGCATCGATGTTAGTAGAAAATAAACATCTCACTTCAGATTTCTCCATTTTCCTTTGTTTACGTGAACTTTCCCTTTTCCAGGCTGAGGTTTGGGACCTTGAAGTTTTGAGAGCCAATAACAGCAGTTGGCCAGTTGATGCCTCAGAAATCAAAGATGGCCTCATTATAGTCAAAGGACACACACAGGTATCTGGATTTTATATTTCCCAAGAAGTCACGGCACAAAAACGGAGCATTTATAGAAGATAAAATATTTCAAATACAAATACACCTTTTAAGATATTTTTATTTGGCAAAAGACTTTGTTTTTTGCTTTTTGTTTTCTGTTTAAGTATAAAACTGTGTGCTCCTGCAGAGAGTCAGTGAAGGTGCTCTGTCCCCTGATGGGACCGTTTTGGCCACAGCGAGTCACGACGGTTACATCAAGTTCTGGCAGATCTACATAGAAGGAGGACAAGATAAGCCCAGGTAGGAGCGAGGGAGTTAACCGCTGATCATCAGCAACATTTAGCTGCTGATCCAGTTTACATTTCTGCTCTCGCTCTGTTGTCCAGATGTCTCCATGAACTCCGACCTCACGAAGGACGTCCGCTCTCCTGTCTTCTCTTCTGTGACAACCACAAACGGCAGGATCCGGAGTCAGTTCACTGAAATGTTGACGCTCCTCTGAGTTTCTGTCTGGAGTTTCACTGATGGGGTTTTTTCCTGTTTTTATCTGTTTGAAGGGTTCCATTCTGGAGGTTTCTAATAACTGGAGCAGACCAGAACCAGGAGTTGAAGCTGTGGTGCACAGTTTCCTGGACCTGCTTGCAGACCATCAGGTAACTTAAACAATAGATGTTTTTCCTACTTGCAGCTACGCCTGTCACAATAATCAATAAATCAATTAATGGCAAGATAAATTAAAATGACCTCCATAATTTCCATTTGCCTGATTTATTGTTTTCCTCTTTCTACCAAAAAACCTGAATGATAAAAGTCTTCAGTCTGGTGCTTTTGTCTCAACTAGCTCCTTTTTTTTGAAGGACAGTTTTGTTTACAGAGACTTCATAATTAATTTTATTTGTTGTTTCTCTTGTTTTATTTATAAAATGTCTTCCAGTTTCTATATTAAATGTTCATTTAATTTTAAAGTTTATTGATTTTTAAGAATGTGCTCTTAAACACATTCTTAAAGTTATATTACTTTATGGTGATCTCAAAACAACAATATTATCGTTTATAATGACTTCTGGGACAATTTATCATCCAACAAATTTTGTTTCATGACAGGCCAAGTGCACCTTCTAAAAGCAAAAAATACAACGTGCAAAGCTTAAATTTTTCTTCTATCTATTATACAGATGCTATCCATTCTTCTTCTTCTAGGTTTTCTCCAGATCCATTCAACTCTATGGTTCTTCCCAGTCTCAAGGCCAGTTTAGATCTTGCTGCTGAATATTTAATCCTCACTGATGTCCAAAGAAAGGTGAGTGGTGTAGTGTTTAAAGTAGGGCTGAAACTGTTAATCGTGATTAATCGATTGAAATAATGTAATTTAGTAATCGATTAATCGTCAGTGCAGCTAGGAGTGAAACAGCCAATGTAAAATAAATAATAAAGAAACTGAAACAATAGATTGACTATCATGGTGAAACATAAACTGCAAAAAATCCTTTTTCAAATTTTTCAGAAAGTGAAATTATGAACTCTAAATATAATTTAAAATAAATAAGCATGACGACGGTCAGAGTACAAAGCATATAATTAGGCTGAATAGATCTTGTTGTCAGAGTTGGGCAGAGTGCCCATGCCTCATGTCAGAGAAGCACTACTTTAACATATTTTTAATCAAATAAAAGTAGAAAGTATCCATCCAGGAAATTACTCAAGTAAGAGTAAAAAAGTCTACTCAAGTACTGAGTAACTGATCAAATTATCAGTCATTTAATATTGAAAAATTACATCATCAGACTGACCAGATTATAAAAGTTAAGCTGAAATTAAATCTCCAGTGGAAATTAAGTGGAAATTATACAATTATAAAGTTAATTTATACTTAACTTTATAATTGTCATTGAAGAACAAAAATTACAGTAATTCAATTAAGTAACAAAAAATAAACAACTTTTAACAGTTTCCCCCCCAAAAAGTTTCTCAAGTAAATGTGACTGAGTAAATGTAGCTAGTTACTACCCGATCTGGAGTTTTTTACCATATCGGGGCCGATACAGATATGATGTGACGTGCGCCTGATAGTGAATTCATGTCATCCTCCTTCAGGTCCTCTATGTGATGGAGCTGCAGCAGGACCTGGACAAGGGCAAAGCGAGCTTCACGGCGGTGTCGGAGTTCCTGCTCACCCACCCTGTGCTCAGCTTCGGGGTGCGTGATGTGACCCACAGCCGCCTGAGGCACACCGAGGTTCTGCCGGCGGAGGAGGAGAGCGAGAGCATGTCGACAGGTGGGAGCTTTCCACATCCACACCTGGAGGCATTCATTCCAGTAAATCTGATTTGGAAAGATTCTCAGATGAAAAAGAAACAAACACATTGGCTTCTTTATATTATTCAGATTTCCTTTAGAACAGAGATGTCCAAAGTGTGACTCGGGGGCCATTTGTGGCACGTAGACTGATTTTGTGCAGCCCACAAAAGTTATTGCGATAAACGATAATATTGTTGTTTTTAGACCATTTTCATATAATGTTAATGGCATAATAATGCAAAAACACACCCAAAGATCATTAAACTTTAATTTCTAATGAACATTTAACACTGGAACTGGAAGACATTTTAAATATCCAAAATAAATAAACAAAATAGCAGAAACAACAAATAAAATTAATTATAAAGTCTCTTTAAACAAAATTATCCTTCGAGAAAAAGGGCTTGTTGAGACTAAAACACCAGACTGGAAACTTTATCAAAGAGAAAAACAATAAATCATGCAAATAGGAATTATTGAGCTCATTTTAATTTATCATGATTAATTGATTTATTGCTTATTTCAATTCAAGATAAGACAAATTTAGCCCTTTCGCCACAGGTGGTTGATACAGATGGAGACTTTATTTTTATGTTAAACCAGTGTAAAGTTATTACAGACTAATAAAAAACTTACCATAGAAAATGTTGGCTACATGTAAATCCATCAAGCTTTGATGCATCCAGATCTGCCTTTAATAAATTTATTAAACTTGGCCATGTGCTTTTCAATAAAAGCGACTGAAATTGTGTTTTTATTGCTCCAAAAATGTTTTATTTCATACTTTAGAAATATTTGCAAGAAATGTTGCTGTATTTTTTCCTCCTTAAACCCTGTACAGAATCTACACACAGAAGAAAAAAAGATTGAGGGAAAAACAAGCACTTTTATTCTTTAACTAAATTTTTGGCACCAAGTTGATCACAAACGTTAACTTCACATTAATTAAGGACAAGGCAGCAGTGTAGTAAAAATAAAGTACTGCCACCTGCAGATGGGAATTAGCATCTCTTAATGGTCAATGTTTGGACCAGAAAATGTGGAATAAAATCAGAAAAATGTTAAATACAAACTCCTGATTTAACCAGCTTTTCCTGCTTTCTCCACTAGAGGGCACTCAAGGACCTGCAGAGTCCAAATCTGGGATCCAAATTAAACTCTACTGTGTTCACACAAAGTAAGTTTTCTTCTACTGTTTGTCAGGATGCGGTTAACCTGATGATAAAAGAATAAACTACAATTTTTAAATGACATAAAAGTTGGTAAATGTGACTATTCATTTACCAAAAACAGTAAAATGCTAGAAAACTATTAACTTTTTCAATCCAGAACAGTGACTAGTGACAGTTATTTATGTAAAATCAATCAGCGGAGTCACCGCAGAAACAGTTATTTTAGTGTTTATTTGTTTGTAAAGATGAATCTTTGTAGTTTTTGCAGTAAAAAAGGTGTAAATCAATGTTTCCCTGAATGTGTTTGTCTTCATGTTTGTGTTTTAGGAGTTTGCAGGACGTCCAGATCTGGTTTCAGCCCAACGCGGGGTTGAATATGTCGGGTTTTCTTCCCCACTCTGACTCCCAAGATGGTTTTGGTAAGTGAATGTTGAACTGTGTAGTTAGATTAGGTTAAGTTTGCTGATTGATGGACGCATCAGTACTAGTTAATATAATAAGATGAAGCAGAAAGACATGATGGATGGACGGATGGAAGGAAAGAAGGAAAGAAATTAAAGAAGCAGTAATATGGAAGATTTCCGGTCGATTGAGCTATGTGTTATGTGTTTTTTAATTGAGTAATCTTCTCACCGTTGGAAACCTGCCAGTGCAAACAAAGTAAAGCCTCATGTTTATATAAGGTTGTTTCACTTTCTGTACGATAGTTCCCACTATTGCATATATTGTATACATTATATATACTTCCCTAGCCTATTACTATGCTCAATAATTTAATGGTGTTTTAATTGAGTTAATTGTAATTGATCAATTGCTTTTTAATTGAAAATCACATATCAACAAAATAATCAACATTTTCAATTCAGAAGCCCTTTTTGTTGCTAAATCATAGAACAATTTAGACATATAAGCTCAACAACAAAGATATTTATTGTTTTTAATCTGTCATTTAGGTTCTTCAGCCATCAGGTTGGAGCAAAGTACTTTCAAATGTTTTAGGAACGCCTGATGATTCATGGAGCTTCTTTAGAAATCTGGACTGTGACGCTGACATTAGCTTTAGCTGCTACATGCTTGGCATTAAGATGCTATTCTAGGCTTGAATAGCTTCGCAGATAGGCTAACTCCTTTTAGCACAACTTGAACATAACTACAGTCCTTTTCAGCGTCCAATCAAAACGGTTTTTGAGGCAGAAATTAACCCCGTTGGGCCGAGAGAAACCGCTATAGCTGCTGTTAGCAGATGTAGCATGTGCGTCACATTTACAACCTTGCCAGAAACACACAAATACAAATCTGATTGTGTTTAAAAAATTTTTTTGGATGCATTAAGATCTTTACAATTAATTAATTTAGGATGTTAAATTCCCACTCTAAACAAATTACATTTAATTGGTAAATTATCTGTTATGAGAACAATATCAGTCCAGATTGTTTTCTGTCTTTAATTCTGCTTTGTGCTCGTTTTTCCCAGCTGGGTTTCCAGACCACCTCACCGACCAGAGCTCCGACAAAGATTCTGGAAGTGGTTCGCAGTCCGACCTTAGGAAGATCCCCTCACTTCCTGTTCCCTCTGACTTCCTGTCTAACTCTGGACCATCCGGCGGGCCGATGCCCAAGCTGATGACTCCAGATGCCTTCATGACACCAAGCACTTCGGTACTGATTGTAACTCTAAACTTTTAGGATATCATTTGCAGAGTTGGGGAGCAACTAGCTACATATACTTGAGTAACCTTTTGGAAAAATTTTCTTTTAGGAGTATTTTTACCACATTGTACTTGTTACTTTTACTTGAGTAATTAAATTATGAAGTATTACTACTAAATTAGATTGTTTCGTTTTACTCTTACTCTTAATAAAATTTCTGGATTTTCTATTCTCTGAATGAAAATGAAAACATGCTTTGACCAAAAATTCACCAAACGTAAACACACACCTGCAGTTTTTGTATTCATAAAAATCTTTTTGATTTGGTCTTTAAAATAATATTTATACAAAGCTTTATGTTTTGGTACGTCTAACGATGTAATTTTTACATACAAATCCATTTATGTTTTGATTAGTTACTCAGTACTTGAATAGACTTTTCTCCAAGTACTTTTTTACTCTTACTCAAATAATTTCTTGAATTAGTGATACTCTTGAGTACAATTTTTGGGTTCTCTACCCAGCTCTGGTTATTTATAATTTATTGTAACTCTGCATATTTTTGACAGCATAATAAACATTTTGTGACTCTATAGGTTCCTGCATCTCCTGGCAGCAGCGCCAGCAGTCTGACTATTGTTACAGCCATCAGCAGCAACTCTGACTCAACAAATAGGTGAGCATTTCTGTGAATATTATTGATATTCATCACAGAGAGCACTTCCTCCATATGATTTCTGGTGATTTGTTTCTCTGCAGAGCCATGGACGATGTCAGTCAGAGTCCCATCAGAGGAGAAAACAATGGTGGCAGCAGTTTGGGACTCTCTGTCGCCACCAGCAGTCCGAGGGCTGCACCTACAGTTCTGCTGCCCGGACTGGAGAATCTGCAGGTAAGACATTACGCCAAGTCCTGACTACTTCTCAGATTTCACTTTCTAATAGAGAAAATTCCTGTTATAAAAGTTTTAATAAAATGTTTGCATTTAAGATAAAAAAAAACCCCATCTTTGTAAATGTGTTTCAGCCAAAACTTTACTCAGTTCAATTTCACAAAAAAATTGCTGCTACTGCATTTTAGGCAATAAAATATTCATTCTCTCATTTAAAAATGAATGTTATTAATTGTTTAAATGCATCTTTTAATGTATTTTTAATATTGTATGAAAAACCTTTAGTTGTTAAATTAAGAATCTGGACAATGTGGTAAACTTATTTGGCTGATTTAGGCTGTTAATCACTAAGGGATGATTAACAGCATTCTAGAATAATCCATTACTAAAATTGTTGTTAGTTACAGAAAAGTTCCATGTCTTCAACCTCTTTGATTGAAGCTTTTGGTAATACATCAATCTGCATTTGCAAAGTAATATAAAAGTAATATGATCTTGAGCTGCAAAACACAAAGGGCTTAAAACTATATAAAAATGAAGACAAATCATTAATTTTTTATGTAGGAAAATAAATATTTTGTTGCTTAAAATTCAATAGCAGCATTCCTTTAGTGAACGCTTGATCATTTATACCAACAAATGCGTCTGCAGCTTAAAAGTACTTCTAATATCAACATTTGAAAAGCTCTGGTGATTATTTTTTATTATTTGATTAGTGTTTGAATTGCAAAAGGTGCTTAATAGGATATTTATATTTATTTTTCTACAGAATGTAATTTATTTAGGAGATGAGAAATTAGCTTTATTTTGACCTTACTGATCATCAGGATAAACAGCTGTTTCCTGTGTTTTCCTCCAGGCTCTGGCTTCCCCCAGCGGCCCTCTGGGCCTCGACTCACCTCAGGTCCCAGATTCTCCTCTACTGCCGCCGCTGGCTTCGCCGACCCGGGCCCGCTCCCCAGACGTCATCTCCTCTGCCTCCACCGTGATGTCGCAGGACATGCCGGAGATCGCGACGCAGACTCTGCAGCTACAGCGCAGCCACGGCCTGGAAGCCCTGCAGCTTCCTGCGCTGCAGACAGACAGCATGGCCTCCGCTGCGTGTGCTCTGCACCTCCTGACGTCGCCGCGCGCTGCCACCAACAACGGGTACAAGCAACCAGCCAGCACTCATTGATTGATTGATTGATTGATTTCCTATTTTCTTTCGCCTGTTTGCTCATTCACTCTTTTGCTTTTCCTTTCTTTTTATTTTGCCTTTTCTGTTTTTCTTTTGCTTGTTTGGTTCTTTTGTTCGTTCCTTCAGCTTGTTTGCTCTCTTTTTAACTCTTGATCTTTCTTTCCCTCTAGCTACTGGTCTTTCTTTCTTTCTTTCTTTCTTTCTTTCTTTCTTTCTTTCACTCTTTTGTTCTTTTGCTCGTTTGTTTTTTCTTTCATTCACTTTCTTTCCCTTGTTCATGTTTGCTTTCTATTTTTTTTCTCATTCTTTTGCTTGGTCTTTCTTTTGCTCTTTTGAAACTCAAATATTTCAGCAGAACAAATCCAGGAAAAACAAACATGACTAAAAACGTAAAAATTCCAACAAAGATATTTTGTAAAACTCAAGTGTTTGAAAACGAGGCAGGAAGAATCATCGACCTGTTTATCACTAATGTCTATCGTAATAAGCCAGAGTCAACTTTGTTTTTTCTTTCGTCTTGTAGTTTGTTGCCCCTTGAACTCGGAGGTGCTGACGGGTCGTCGATGGCAGACGATTCGGAGTCCAGACTCGGTAACAAACCGTCTCTTCTGGAGAACACGTTGTCGCAGGAAAACACTGGGGTCAGCGGAGGGTCGTCGGATGGCAGCGTTAGCCACACGTCATGGCCAGCGGCTCCAGACATCACCAGGGAAACCAGGAACAGCCTCAGGGACAACGGGCTGGGAGAATGGTCAGTCTGATTCATTCCCTTTGTTCAATCTTTATGAAAAACTAAAGACAACACGGCTCATCGGACAGAAAATAGGATTTTTCTTTCCATCACTTTAATCCCCAAAGTCTGTGAATCCGCTGGAGATAGCCAAACAGGTTTTTTTTTTTGTCTGAATGTTACTTCTCCATGTTTGGTTCTGGGGATGCAGAGCAGAACCAGAAGACCTGAGAGATCTGTAAGGTTGATACAACATCAGCAAATCTTTAATGTATTGTGGTGCTAAGCTGTTCAGTGATTTATAAACTAACAACAGTGTTTTAACATGTAGTCTCTCTTAGGAAGGATTGTAGAACTGGGTGAGGTGCTCTATCTTTCTGGTTTTAGTCAGAACTGCAGCAGACAGAACTATGAAGGCCCTGCTGCAGTAATCGATGCAACTAAATATAAACGCATGGATGAGTTTCTCTAGATCTTGTTGCTACATTAGTCCTCTAATCCTAGAAATGTTCTTCAGGTGACAGAAGGCTAACTTTGTAACTGTCTTTATGTGGTCTTTAAGGTTCAGGTCAGAGTCCATTACTACACTATAGATAAACTTTTTTCAGTCTTTTATTGGGTTCAAATATCTGATTGGCTGGTTTGGCAACACATTATCTTCATCTGACTTTCATGTTTCTTCAAAAAAAAAAAAGAAGCTTCACGACATTAGTCCTCTAATTCTGGAGATGTTGTTCAAGTGATAGAAGGCCGACTT
Source organism: Alfaro cultratus (assembly GCA_903066825.1). Classification (NCBI taxonomy): domain Eukaryota; kingdom Metazoa; phylum Chordata; class Actinopteri; order Cyprinodontiformes; family Poeciliidae; genus Alfaro; species Alfaro cultratus. The sequence goes on along the minus strand of CAEFZX010031333.1, from coordinate 18,346 downwards.
TGTAACTGTCTTCATGTGGCTCTGAATGTTCAGTCCCAGGTTTCAGCCTGATCTGTAGTTTCTTGCTGTAATAACTGACTCTAGATCGCTCTTCTTTAGGCCAAAAGATAAAAACTTCAAACTTTGTTTTGTTCATTAATTAATTGTTTCACCTGTCTTGCAGTTTGAGAGAGGAGTTGAGCGAGCACCGCTTGAGCTCTCCCTACCACCGGCGCTCCTACCACCTCGCCCAGAATGACAGCCAGGACGTTGGCGCTGACCAGAGGTGACGCCAAGTCGCTCAGCTTCATTCACTACATGATTACAGAGACTCCCTCTGAAGCTGCTGAAACTTTGACATTTCTGTGTGCAGCGATCCTGATGATGAGATCGCCAGCCTGGCTTCGTCCTCTGGGAACTGCGGCTCTCGCTCCTCTCACAGGATGCCGGTGAAAGACTGGAAGAGCTCGCCACGAGCCTCGCCGAAACTGACGAGGAAACTCAAGAAAGATGACAGGTATGTTCGAAACTAAAAAAGCAAAATGTCTGCTTGATTATTTCTCTGTTTCTTGACTCTAAAACTGCTTATTTCTCTTTAAATGGTGCTAAAGTTGTAATGAAAATGGATGCAGCAGTTAGGGAAATGCAAAATAAATAATTTAATTTAGTTTTATTACTGATACTGATTGTCTTAAATGTTGTTTACACATTTTGAGGGACGTTTTCTCTCATTTCCAGTGAATCTTCTCAGCCCAGACACATGGATCCCGGTCAGGTACAGTTGGCTAGTAACTAGTGACATTAATTACATCTACTTGAGTAAATTCTTTGAAAAAGTATACTTTTAGGACTATTTTTACTATGTTGTACTTTTTACTTAAGTAATTTTATTATGAAGTATCTCTGGTCTTACTTGAGTACAATTTCTGGGTTTTCTACCCACTAAATGAAAAACAAACATGTTTTAACCAGACACAGACACACACCTGCAGATTTTGTTGAGGTTTCATAAGTTTTCAAAAACTTATGAAACTGATTTGGAAAAATGTAATGTTATCTGATAACATAAAATTATGTTGTCCAATATTGTGGATAATTTTAGTATTGTCCTTAAAATACTAACATTTTCACTTAAATTTATATTTTGGTCTATCTGCAGCTTCTCTCGACCCACTAGGGGTTAATTTCTAGCTCAAAAACCTATCTGATTGGATGCAGAAACAAAGTATTGTGTTCAAGTTGTGCTAAAAGGAGTTAGCCTGTCAGAGATGCTATTCAAGCCTAAAGACAGCATCTCAATGCTACCCATGTAGCAGTAGCAAAGACGCTCACGCTAATGTCGGCGTCCACAGTCCACAAGTTGAGTGGATAGAGTAACACTTTTTACCAAGCTGATGGCTCAATAACCTAAATAACAGATTATGGTCATATGTCTAAATTTACCCTCAAAAATGGTTTTTGAATTGAAAATTTGCTTATTTTGTCAAGTTTTGAATGAAATGCAATGAAATAATTACAGTCTCCTATTTGGTGTTCTGCAGTTTAACACAGAGACTCAGGATGAGCTCCTGATGCTGCTGCGCAGCCAACAGAGGGAGTTAACAGATCTATGTTCTCTGGTGGAGACCATGCCGGGAACCATCATGGCGCAGGTGGAGCACGTTCTGATGAAACACCAGGAACAGGAACGTATCCTCCACGTGTTTCCTCCTCTAGCATGAGGCGCTGCATTGTGTTTGTTGTGAGGTTTGTCTGTCTGTTGTTGAGCCTTGACCCTCGGTGGCCTCAGAGCGCAGACTGGACCGAGCTCTGGCCGAAAATCAGAGCCGCCAGCAACAGCTTCACGAGCAGCTGAGCCAGCAGCTGAGCCACGCTCTCAGCACGGCACTGACCAACAGGATGGACAAAGTCCTGAGAGAGGAGCTAAAGAAAGCAGTTCCGCAAAGTAAGCTGATTGTTGTGCCATAGTGATTGACCGCAGTGCAACTTTATGTTTCTGGATCCAACATCAAAAACATTTTCCATGCAAGGAACAGAACATTCAGTCCGTTACAGTTTTATGTTTTCAGGCTCGATGTTTAGAATAGAATAGAATAGAATAGAATTCAACTTTATTCGTCCGTGGTTCTATTTCACTATTATTAATAAGTGATCGCTGTGATTAGATTAGCTACCACTGGTTTTAGCTAAGCTAACACAACGGTGGTTGATTAGCTAATTTAAACACCTGCTTTACTCATGATGTGTCTAAGTCTGTGTTTAGGTCGCCTTTTATTTTATTTTGTAACTGAACCAAAACACAACGAATTCCACATCACATCTACATGTTATGGATGTCAAAGTCACGGTAGCATAGCTGAACTACTTCCCTCAGATTCAGATTTATTTATTTGTGTCCCAAATGGGCAATTGGTGTAACAGCAAGTACAAAAACTAAAACACAGTATCAAAGATTAAAAAAATAAAATAAAAACAAAACATATCAAAAAGACATGGAATATCAATCAATACATAATGGAAAGACCACAACAATGTATTTCATCATTGACTAACAGTTGCCCCAAACACCAGATCAAGTACAAGTCCCTCTACCATGTCCTGCATTAAAAAGAGATATTGCTGTAGGAACAAAAGAATATGTGTACCTGTTACTTTTTATGCTGGGAAATCTAAGCCTGATGCCAGAAGGCAGAAACTGGAACTCGGCATGTAGAGGATGAGAAATATCAGCAACAACAGCCTTAGTTTTTCTAATGATTTGTTTTTTACACAATTCTGTGAGTGAACATTGTTTAACCCCTAGGATCTTATTGCTAATATTAATCACTCTACTGAGGGCGTTTCTTGACCTAATACTAAGATTTCCAAACCAACATAGCAAAGAAAAAGTCAACACCGATTCAATATATGATCTATAAAATACGACCATCATTGACTTGTCCACTTGAAACTTTGCGAGCTTCCTTAGACAGAATAATCTTTGCTGTCCCTTTTTTTGTAAGTTTTCTGAATGGCAGGTAAATTCTAACTTTTTATCCAAAATAGTCCCAAGGTATTTATAGTTTTCTACTATCTCCACTGTCTGACCTTTAATTACTGTTTGATTTGTATCATGGGGTTTCAGTCTAAAATCAATGCACAGGTCCTTTGTTTTCTGTATATTTAATAAAAGAAAAGCTTTATCACACCAGTCAACAAATTCATCGACCACAGGGCCATGGGCTTGTTCATCATATGTAGGAGGCTAACTATCACTGAGTCATCTGCAAATTTTAATATTAACCTATTATCATGCCGGCTGCGACAGTCATCCGTGTACAAAATGTAAAGAAGAGGGGAAAGGACGCAGCCTTGAGGGACCCGGTAGACAGGGACGTCTCTCTAGACATGCATCCGTTCACTCCGACTGTCTGTGATCTGGATGTTAAAAAATAAAAAATCCAGCCCACCACATTAAAATCCAGACAAAAGTAATCACTACCTCACTAATTAAAACTTTTTCCTTACCTTATCTAGTCATGTTAGTGTTGATAATTTGTAGCAAAGCATTTTGTTATATCATGCATACATTTAAGATTTAGCGCTAAAACCAATGCTGTTTATCGTCAGCCCGCAGCTTTTTGCCCTCCAGCAGGGAGCGGGGTCTTGCATGATCGACGTCACGCTGCAAGGGATCCATAGTAGCACAGTCAAATAATTAATAATATGTATCTAGTAGTTTAATTGTTAATCACTATGCCTAACTTTGAAAGCTCGAAATGTAAATTTGCCTGCAGTTATGCAAGCCCCTCCTGCTGCATTCCAACCAATTAAAATATAAGCAATTGTCAGTTGTTGTTTTTTTGTTGTTGTTGTTTTGTTCTTTTTGTAGCAAAAAGCAGATAATGTAGTCTCCAGTACGCAGAATCAACCAAGGGAAACTTACTCCACTACACATTGCATATAAGTAGTAACAAACTTATTCAGGAAGCAATTGTCAGATAAGATATATTTTATTTTCTAGTTCTTAGGTTTCCCATTCCTTTATGATGCCGACTCCCAGGGCGGCATAATGTAATATTATAATAATTGTAATGTCATGACTTTACTCTCGTAATTAAAGGAAAAAATTCAAAGTGTGCCCCTAACGTTTAAAGTATGAATAAATAGAAGCTGTAAAACACACCTGTCAAACAAGATGGCCGCCCTGGGCGCACTGACATCACCATAAGCCATGAAAAGAACTGCAGTGGAGGGGAAAAAAATCCAGCTTTTCCAAAATTTAAATCTTCAAAAGCCAAAATATTTGATTAATTGATAAAATTGATTTGTAGCTCATCCCTACTTGAGTTCTTTAAACAAAAACTTGTTTAAACTATTTGAAAATATTAACATGAAGATTAGTAACGACTTGATCTCGATAAACTGGAATTGATTATGTTTGCAAACCCTAAAATATAGCAGTATAGTTGGTATTTTTGCTATTTTTATGGCATCAATAAATTCCAGTTAAGTCACAAAGTTGCAGTTTGTTTTGCCTAACTGGTGCATTGAAGCAGCCTCTGCTTTTATAAGAAGCAGTATTTGTAATTGTGAGTCTAAAATCAGCGAATTTTTAAAGACAACAAAAAGCACAAAATATTGTGATAAACTTTAAATCTGGATAAATGCAGCAGGTTTTTATTTTACTGCTTTCCAGGCAATCAGAGAGATATTTTCTGGTTTTCTGGCCTTTTAAGACTTTATGGAAGCTGTAACTTCAGGGCTTGTTTTGAACACCTTGAAGCTTTATTCCTATATTTTTTTCGTCATGATTTTACACCAGGAATCTGTGTTTTTGAAGTGTTTTCTGACCAGAAGAGCGACATCCAGATTTCCCTCCAGAACCCGATCGTAGCTAGCCGATGGCTGCGCATGGTTGCATCAATCTTGCAGCAGATAATGAGCATTTAAAATAAATTCACATGGTCACTGATGAGCTGCTTTTTTGTTTAGTCACTTTGAAATGCTCCGAGTCAAAGTGCAGAGCAGGCTGTGCATCAATAAATGATGATGTTATTTAATGCTTGAGATAATTCTGAGCATAAGTAAAATTAAATATAGCAAAGAGCGCTGAGGTGTGTTGATGTCGGACTAAAACGATGCCGTCTCTGGAGAAACGTTTCCCTGCCTCGCACTCAGAGTAGAAAAGTCTTTTTTTGCTCGTCTAATTATAGACACTCTCCCGCTAATCTTTCCCCCTACTTTCACTTTATTTGATATTTTCCAGCCATTTCTAAGACTCTGGAGCCGGTGACGGGGCAGCTGAACAACTCGATCGCCGCTAAGATGGCCGCTGTGGAGGTCACGATTAAAGACATCGTCATCAAAGTGGTCAAATCCAAGGTAGGCCGATCAAATTTTGCAGTTTCATCACCTCTTATTGTTTAGTTCAGGGGTGGCCAAAGTGTGGCTCGCGGGCCATTTGTAGCCCTCAACTGCAATTCAAAAATCATACACATTTGCAGATGGAGAGTTCTAATTTGTAGTCAGGGTAAAATTCTTACAAACTTAATTCTCTTACAAAGTTTTCATGTTTTTATAACCAAGCTTTAAGAAAAGGTTAAACCATGTTTATCCAGAGAATTCTCCTGAAAAGCCAAATTTTCTGCACGCAAATCAGTTTTTATATTTTTATTAAACATAGCTGGATGAGCAAGTGTTTTCAAAGAAAGAGACCCAAATTCTCTTATTACTGAAAATAGTTATTTAATAGAGCCTAAAAGAAACTGAAAAGTAGATGCCGTCCTTTAAATACAGCAAATGTGCAAAATCTGGTGAATTAGGGTCATTGTAGAGAAAAAAACTGGAATTTTTAGATTAATCTCAGAAATTTTACTACATCCATCCATCCATCCATTTTCTTACAACCTTTTCCCTAGTGAACCCAGGAGTGGTGCTGGTGCCCATCTCCAGCGAATGTTTTGGGCGAGAGGCGGGGTCACCATCGACAGGTTGCCAGTCTGTCGCAGTTTTACTGCATTAAACCGTGGAAATTTCTGAGTTAAAAATGTCGAAAATGTTTGACTTCTGAAACTCAGAAAAATTTAAAGTTTTTTTCTAGAAAATTTCTGGGATTAATCACTACATTTCTGAAGATTTTGATAGAAATCTACTCCACCTTTTATTTTTTTATTTTTTTATTTATTTACAATGCCCCTAATACATTGTCATAAAAATCTACAATAAATAACATTTGAAAAAATTTTAAATAAAAAAAAAATTGGGCTAATTCATTTGCTGGATTTTAGGTCGGTTTATGAATCAACACTTTAGGCCCGTGTAACACAAAGTTTGGACACCCCTGGTTTAGTTCTAACTTGTCGCATGTTTGGATCAGAACACTACAGACGCCATGGGCCGGGCCGCGGCGGAGGCCATGCAGGGCCCCATCCAGGCCGCCTACAAAGACGTCTTCCAGAGCACAGTGCTGCCCGTGTTTGAAAGAGGCTGCCAGTCCATGTTCCAGCAGATCAACGACAGCTTCAAGCAGGGCACACAGGACTGTAAGGCCACACAAATTAACACCATGGACTGCTCACAATCTGTAACTTTCCACTAGAAAGGCATCACCTCTACATGGAAGTTTTCAACTGGATTTCACTCAATGTCTTAAAGGGGCAGTGTCACGTAAAATCAACTTTTTTTTTAGCTTTACATCATGTTATGATGTTTTAATCTCAATGCCAACCATTCAGCTGTGAAAAACATCTAGTTTGACACACCAACCAAGTGCAATTTTTTTATTCTTTTTTTATTTTAATTTTTTTTTAAACCTGACCTATTTGATTACAATTCGCCTAACTTTTTTGCCCAAAGGTGAACTTACAAAACTGTTCAATAGGGCAATCAAAGTCAGCCACGTCTGGATTTTGTTTGCTATGCTGGTGCCAGGGGGGCCGTATAAGGGGGAAACGTTAGGACAATCCTAAGGGCCCCTGACTGACAGGGGACCCTCCACAATTTATTTATTTTTTGTTCATAGAAATTTAAAAAAAGATCGGGGCCCTGTCAATTACAAAATTATTCATATTGTATTTTTGAAGATTGTTTTTAGCAGTAAAAATTTTATGTTCTCACTCCCAGACCAAAAAAACACACATCCGTATTTGCCCTGAACCCCCCGGATCTGCATGAAATGGTTCGTTCCTGCTTGACGGTGTTCAGCAGCAGTCAGTGGCAAACAAGAACGACTGTGGCAGTTACTATGCTACTAAGAAAAATTATAAAATCAGGTTTTCAAAAAAATAAAAAATGCAATAAAAAAAATAGGGAGAGAGAAAAAGGCAACAGTGTCAATTTGTAACCCAGTTTTTCTCCAAGAGAGGTGATTATCAACCATTTAGCATAGTTAGCTTAGCTACAGACTACTGTTTGCCTCCATTTCACTAGCATTTAATGAATTAAGGAAATAAATTACCAAGATATTCAGATATTTATCATGTCCCTGTACCTTTTACCACACTTAACAACAGATGAGCCGGTCAGCAGCAGCTCGAACCCACGTCCCTCCTGACCTGCTCTCTCCTAAGTAAAATTAAAGCTGCAGTATGTAACTTTTATAAAACTTTTTTTTCACATAGTTGTTAAAACTGTCATTATGTTGTGACAGTATGGTATGAGAGATAATCTGTGAATAATCTATTTCCTCTGCTTTCTCAAAGTGCTAGAAACAACCAGTTAGTGGCAGGAGAGTTTTAGTGCTGTCAATCACAATCTCATATGGCTGCTCATCCTTCCTCCCCCTCGCTCTGTGCTGTGCTGCAGCTAGCATAGCCTGTTGTAAATGCTCAGTCTAGTTAGTATAGCTACCTATGACGGCAGATAAACATTTTTCCTGCTATGATATGTTGTTTCTCCACCAGTATCACATTTAGCAGTGAGTGAATGAAGTTGATTGACAGCACTAAGACCCTCCTCCTGGTTCGGATTGGTTGTTTTTGGTCGGAATGTTGCATTACTTTACCCAGCAATAGTAATTCAGGGACGAGGTGGAGGAAATTGATTGTTTTCACAGATTATCTGTCTCGTAACAAACTGTCACAACATGGTAACAGCTTTAACAAATATTCTGCTTATTTTTTTAAAGTTATATACTGCAGCTTGAATAAAATGCAACAACATAGCATTTTTTGAGAAGTCTGGATTGCTTTATGTGTATTTCGCACGTTGCTTTTGACTGTTGCTCGTGGGGAGAGAAATTTCAGTAATCTAAAACTAATAGAAAAAATGTAAGCTACCTACTTGCATACTGTATGCAAACTGTTGGATGTAAAATTCATCAGCAGTAAATATTGTGCTAGTTATCAGTATTGGACCAAAGAAAGCAAGGCAGTTGCAAGCCTTTAAAATTGTGACGCTTTTGATAGGTCAGATAGACTCAAAAAATTGTAACTGCGTGAGGGGGCCCAATTTAATTTTTTGTCATGGGGCCCAAGATTCCTGGCTGCGCCCCTGGCTGGTGCTCCAGTCATTGAAGGTCATTGAAGTATTTTCCAGGTCTGAATGAGTATAGAGTGAGAAAATGGGGGAAAATATTTCTATTTTCTTTAACAGATCCTTTTTTTTTTTCTTTCTTTCTTTTTTTTTTTAAATATCTGCCATAAATTCACATTCAGGCTTATTTTTTATTTATAGCCGTAAAATGTGGTTGATAAAGTAATGGGGGAAAAAAAGCTTTTCCGCCCGGATTGTTATCCTCAGTGTGGAGTTCAGGATCTGTATTGAAGTTCTTTGCGTTTTTCCGCCTGGTTGGTGTCAGGGGTCAGCTCGTCTGAGCACACAGACAGCAGATCTTCTCTATAGGTTCGCCTAGATTGGAGCCTTGAGACTCAAACTGTCTGAATGTGCAGAGAGGCGTCCCACGTGTCTGCAGAGTCAAACACTTCCTCTGTTTTACAGCAAAGTCTCGCATTGGAGAATACTGGATTTTCTTTCCATTATTTTTATTATCTATTTTTTTAGATGTCCTGCGGCTTTAAATTCTCGCTAGAAAGGAGGAAGACAAGGTGACATGAGATCCTGCGATGGAGTAACGTCTGTTATGAGCAATCTCTGAAGTTTAATCCACACAGATGGAGAGCGCACACCTCTTCCCATTTAAATGTAGTCCGTGTGGAGTGATTAAATATTGACTGAAGCCGCAGCATTAGCATCAGAACTGCTGCATCACTTCAGGCCTGACAGCTAACGCTTACTGAATCATATGATTGCAATTATTTCACATAAAGAAGATCATTTGGCGGATAACAGGACACAAAAGCTATAAACAGGCCGTGCAGAGCGAGAGTTCATCTATTGAAATGAACAATTAAAGACTGGTGTATATACATTTAAAAAAAATAAAGTGATCAATATTTCTTTTCTTAAAGTAAAACAAAAATTAGATTTGTTTCACATCTAAACCCAGTTCAAGAACCCTCGGCCCAGTTTTAAGCCCAATAAAATTTGAAGTCAAATGATCTTTATTTATTTAAGTTTTTTCTTATTTATGTATTTAAAAAAAAGATTTTTTATTGTTATTCATGTATTTTTTTAAGTAAAATGATCTTTTGTATTTCATTCTCTTTTATTATATTTATTTATTTTTTATACATTTTTAAGTAAATGGATCTAAAGGCCAAGAGAACGCAATGAAAAAGCCTTGCTGTTATTTTTTTGTATTTAAGACAGCATGCGTTTCTCTTGGTAATTAAAAGACGATTCCTAAAATTAAAATTAAAAAATGATTAATGGTTTGTGGGGTAAAAAAAATGCAAATTGTGTAGTGATAAACCAAAACTAATGGTCCGCATCTGAATGTAAATTAATGTAAAAACACAGAATTTCAGAGTTTTATCTTTCGGATAATGAAATAAGATATAAAATTTGGAAAGTTTGACATATTTTTCATATTTATTTACCACTGCTCATTTTAGGGTTTAGGATAAAGTATTATTTACTTTTACTTTTTAAAAAGTTTTCTTGTGTAGTTTATTAATTTCAAACACCTTCACAACTAAAAATGTTTCTAATAAACCTAATTTATCAAATCTTTGAAGCATCTATTAGCTTAAGCTAACCTTAAAATGCGAAAGTTTAAACCTGTCACTTATCTTTCGGATAATGAAATAAGTTATTCATTATCTTATTTGATAAGATAATGAATATTATCTTATCTGAGCATGACAACCTGCTCTGAGCTTTTATTAAGTTGTGTTTTCTCTGCAGACATCCAGCAGCTGGAGGCCCACCTGAAGAGCCGGAAGCAGAGGGAGCAGGAGGCGCGGGACCCCGTGATCGGCCAGTTGCAGCAGACGATTGACGGCTTCCAGAGCTGCACCGATCAGCTGGCCAGCAGCGTCTCTGCCGCCGTACGAGCCGAGGTCCAGCACCAGATGCAGGTGGTGGTGGGGAAGTACGTATCTGCACTCCGATCGAGAGGCGCCGCCTTTAAAAACACTCCTCAGGTTTTCTGAAGTATGCTTGAAACAACATAACCAAATCTAATTTAGTTTTTCTCAGCAATTACAAACTTTGTTTTAAATATTGTTTTGTCTTGATACCAAAATGAAACGAACACTTGGAAGTGTAAGCGTCACAGAAATGAAGATTTTTTCCCTCACCAGAATTGTCTTTGCCTAATACATTATACAAACCTTTTAGATCAGGGTGGGCAATCCTGGTCCTCAAGGTCTGGTACCCTGCAAATCTTAGACGTCTCCCTGGTCCAACATACTTGAATCCAATAGCTGAATCACCTCCTAAGTGTGGTCAAGTTCCTGCTAATGACCTCATTATTTGACTCAGGTGTGTTGAAGTAGAGATACATCTAAAAGTTGCAGGAGGCCGACCCTCCAGGCCTGGAGTTGCCCACCCCTGTTTTAGATGGAGTTGCATTAATTGCTATTTTCCAATCGCCGATTCCAATTTTGGCCAATATTTTTTTGGTAAATTAAGTAAATTTACAGAAGTTTCAATAAATAAATTAACAAAACTACATTGACTGGGAATTTATTTTTACTCCAAACCTGGTGATTTCCTCTGTTTTTACTCAGTAAACTTAAACTTATATTTACATGTCTAAAATTGCTTCTTTTTTTATTGTCCAGCGATATTTTTTAGGCATATCACAATAAATAATAAATCAATTAATCACATGATAAATTAAGACTGTCTAAATAATTTCCACTTGCATGATTTATCGTTTTTTTTTTGTTTGTTTTTTTCTGCCGTTATTGGCCTTCAGTTTGGTGCTTTGGTCTTAACTCACCTTTTTTTAAGGACAATTTTGTTTATAGAGACTTCCTAATTCATTTTATTTGTTGTTTTGTTTATTTGTTTTCGACATTTTGAGTGTCTTTCAGTTCCAGTGTTACATGTTCATTAGTATGTAAAGTTTGTTGATGTTTGAGAATGTGTTCCTGCATTATTATGCCACTTACGTTACTTGAAAATGGTTTGAAAACAACAATATTACTATTTATAGCAATCATTTCTGGGACAATTTATTGTCCAGCAATAGTTATCTATGCTAGATGTAATGTGTGGAAACGGATTGCAGAGTAGAAATAACAAAACTCCATCATGGGACTAATGTAAGAGCATAAATTCTATATGGTCTCTTGTTCGCCAATTCATTTCCCAGCCTCAGTAGTTTATAGATTGAGCAGAAGAGCTAGCTACTGCACTAACAGCACCACATTCAGGCAGTAACTCTGTGTCTCCTCCAGTCTGCAGGAGTCCATCCTGAGCCACTTGCAGCGCATCGTGAAAGGCGAGGTGAGCCTGGCGATGAGGGAGCAGCAGGCCGTCGTCACCTCCAGCATCATGCAGGCCATGCGCTCCGCCGCCGGGACGCCCGTCCCCACCGCACACCTCGACTTCCAGTCGCAGCAGGCTAACATCCTGCAGCTGCTCCAGCAGGGCCAGCTCAACCAGGCCTTCCAGCAGGTACCGACTCGACCCAGACACCAGAGGACGTCTTTGTTGTCTGTCATTTTGACTGACGGCGTCAAAATATTCCGTCATATTCTATTTTTATCCATCAGTTTTTAAATGTTATTGGCATAGACCATTTTGATGCGGTTTAACTAATATTCAACAAGTTAAGCAGACAATCCAGATCCCATCATACAATAATCAAGCAGATGAACATATCTAACTTTTTCTCCGCATTGATAAAAAAAAATCACTGAGAGAACAATTAAACGAATCAACTCCACTTAAGTTATGAAGAGATGGAATATTCTGTCGATGGAAACCCTGCCAGACACCGTCCCTCTGATGGGCTAAACCAGCTGTGTCCAAACTTTTTGCAACTTGTGGAAGGCAAAATCCACAAGTTGAAAGTCCTCAGGGACCAAAATTATCTTTTTCTCGCCATTGAAAAAATTCAAAAATACTATTATTGTGAATTCTCACTCCTTTACCTGCACAATAATAAATTGAACAAGTTAATTTTTTTACAGAAACCAACATTAGTCTGATATATGCCTTAATATTTACATTTATTTAACTTTTCGAGCCAATTATTTTCTATTTTGTCTGGTTTTGGTTCATATCCAGCAGTAAAAACCTGAATTTTCTTTTAAAGCCTTTGTAGTTTGTAGGCCAAGTGTGTTTCAGAGTAAAAGTTTCTGGATGTTTGTGGATGTGATCTGCTAATGAAAACTTTGTGTTTGACATTTTCCTTTTACGATTTAAACTCTAAATAAAATCTCACTCTAAAATAATTTGTCAGTTTCATCTGCCAAATTTGCACAGATTTTCAGAGCGGCCACACAAACTCATTCCAGGGCCGCAAATGACCCTCGGGCCACACTTTGGACACCACTGGGCTAAACGGTTTATTTACACACTAAGCAGGGATTCATTCACTGCAGAAACACAAAATATCACCAAAATTTTGGACTAGTTTTTACTGCAAATATCTTATTAAAATAAGACAAAACGAAGTTATAAGTAAATTTTAGCAAGATATAAGAGCTTAATTTAAGTCAATAATTCCTACTATTGATGAAGTACAGTACCTTTCCCATTGGCAGATTATTGAACTTGTAACAAGACATTTTTCCCATGATATACATAAAATAATCTGACAAAGAAAATAGCACTTTTCCATCAATATTAGGAATTATTGACTTAAAACAAGCTCATATATGCTGCTGAAAAGTTATTTATAAGTTAGTTTTGTCTTATTTTGAGTATACTAAGATATTTGCACTAGAAACTGGATCAAAAATACTTGGTGATATTTTTTATTTTTGCAGTTTTATGTGTCTCTTCTCCCTCTGTGTGGCTTTGTTTCTGGAAATGCTTTTAACTGTGAATAAGCTCTTCGTTTTTAGTTTAGTTTTGTTTATTGTTGGTTTTTTCCCTCTTACAGCTCATCTGTTTTTGAAGTTCTGAGTTTTCCTGTCATGTCTCAGCCTGCTGCGGCGGGGAAACATCCTGTCTATAAATGTTTAAAATCTCGACTCATTCATCTCTAATAGAGATTAAAAATGGTTGTGTTCCCTTCATCCAGGAGCTGCAACTAATGATTACATTCATAATCAATTATCTGGATGATTAGTTTTCTAAAAAAAAAATTAATCCCTTTCCATGCACTATTAGAAATGCATTAAAAGATGCAAGGCAACAAATAACTCAAAGCCCTTTTTAAGAAAATAAACATGTAAGTATCTAAAATGAAATAATATAGCATTCCTTTAGTGAACACTTGATCATTTGTAGATTAATTGATAAATTTTTGTATAAACTGATAATTAGATAGCAAAAGGAGCTTAATATGAGATTTTCTTTTGTTTTATTTGAACCAGGTGAAGCTGGAAAATGCCACTTAATGAGTTCTGGGTAGGACAAGTTTATAAGAAGGATTTTTATCTTTTTTTGTATATTTTGCTATGATACAGCAGGGTGTTGATCTCACTTTCATTTTGTGCTACAACAAGATCACAAATGTCCTCAAAGGGCTGTGGAAGAAAATATTGATAAAACTACCTTAACTATTAAAAAGCTGTCTTTACTACTTAAAGTTCAATAATATGGAAGATCCTTTCACATTGATACAATACTGATAAAATAGCTTTGATTTAATTGATAAAATAATATTTCAGAACATAAATGTTGCCTTGAAGGTTCTATCTCCACTGAATAAAAAACATGTTTTAATCAAAAGCTCACCAGACAGACACACCTACTTTTTACTCTTACTTCAGTAATTTCTTCTTACTTGAGTAAAAATGTTTAAGTAGCGATACATTTACTTAATTACAATCTTTGGGTGCAAACTTCAACTGATACACGGCATCTTTCTCAAACTGTTTTTTTTCTTTTTTGTTTTGTTTTTTGCACTGAAACCAGTTTGATAAGGAGAAGAAAAAGTCTTTTTACCACTTTGCTTGAATAACCAGGGCTTTGGTTATTCAAGCAACCAGCATCAGTGGTTGAGCTTATCCAGATTTTTCCTCTTTGCCATTCAGACACGCCAAAACGCTTTTGTGTAAATATTTGCCCTGGTTCTTGTTAATGCTGGTAAATCCTCCCAGCGGCCAGTTCTGGAAAACTGATGTCGTCGTTCAACCAGATCTGTGTCGTCAGATGGGATGAATATCCGTGTAAGGAAGCAGAGTGACGTTGCCCCTGTGTTGTGCTGCAGGCTCTGTCTGCGACGGACCTGAACCTGGTTCTGTATGTGTGTGAGACCATCGACTCCCAGCAGGTGTTCGGCCAGACGCCATGCCCCCTGAGCCAGCCGGTGCTGCTGTCGCTGATCCAGCAGCTGTCCTCCAACCTGGCCACGCGCTCCCAGCTCAAGATCAGGTGAGGGAACACAACCGATCCCAGCTGAAGTTACTGCTTTTCACGCATGGTTTTGGTCTAAGGGGGTCTGTATTCCTTATGCTGGTCACTAGATGACTAAAGAGGAAACTTTCAAAGAAAAATAAATAGTTTTTTTGTTTAAATTGCACATTTACAAGTTTAGGTTAAAGTGGCAGAATTAAATTAAATTTACTTTTTTCCCTGGAGCGTTGCTTTGATTCTTTCATGCATGTTTTGGAAATCCTTTAATCTCCATGGCAACTATTCACCTGGTCGGACATACCTCTGCCTTCAAGGCACAGCTCCTTCAGACTAGCCAGGAGCAATTAGCCAACACCTGTTGGATCTGCTGAGCTCATTAGAGGAGCTACTACTCAGTGAAAAAACACCCAGCTGATTTTTGGCAATACATTGTTTTTTGGAGTCTGGAAAATGATCCGTTCCAAAAACCTTCACAATGTAGTCACAAATCAGCAGGCACCACCCGTTACCTAGCAACCCCAACAGAGTTCTGAACGTTATTTGCAACCCAAACTGAGTTCCAGCATGTTTGGTCAGCTGGTTTTATTGCTGTATGCACTGTACAATGGCTGCTGGAAAAAACAAGAGTTTTATTTTTGACTTATCCAGAAATCACTTTCTGCTGTATAATCACACATCTTTTTGCAACTTTATTACAAGTACTCTGGTATAAAATGTTTTTCTTTTTATTCTTAAATATTTTCTCTTCACATTAATGTTTTAATTTTCTCCTCTTATCCTCCTGCTGGTCTCTAATCTGAACTGCTGCAGTCTGAAGCAGCTCAACCTGCAGAAACGTCTTAATTATAACTTCTAAAAACTCGTCCCGCCCCTTTCTCTCCCACTCAGCGATAAAACGGCCCTCAGCCTTCGGACTAAATTATTTCCTCACATTTGATCTCCACAGTTGGGCCATTACGCGGCGCCCCCTGTGGGCGGAGCGGCAGTAAAGTGCTGACCCCATCACGCCGCTCCGTCTGCTGCCCGGCTGTCCGGGGAGCTAGCTCCGGGTTTTAGCTGCTCTCTGCTGCTCCGCTCCGTCCTTGTTCTCCTCTGCTTTATTGTGTCCTATAAAAGAAAAAAAAAAGAGCTTCCTGCACCCACACTTTTCAAGGCAGCGGGTTGCGGCTTCTTTTTATTCTTAACTTTGGCTTATTTTTTTGAAGCCTTTTCTTGTGCTGCAGAGACAGAAATCAGGCGATCAGTGTGTGACTGTAAACCCCAACCTGTGCGGATGAAGGCGTCTCCTGATTGGAAGCAGCTCATAAACGGCGTGAGAACGTTGTTATCCTCAGAAACGGGGATCTCAGCGGGGTCGTTATGCACCGGATGATGCGGAGCGGCAGTTTAAGCCGCTGCTGTGTTTTTAAAGGTGCGGCGCAAACGCAGCAGATGAGTTATTAACAGCTCAGAGTCTGCGCGGCGGCGGCGGTACAGGCCCGTTTCACAGCGCGTCTGTTCAGTGGGTCTGCAGTGGAAACCTGACACCGTCCCACCAGATGTCCGACCCGAAACGATTAATTAAGGAGTTAAATGTTGAGTGGCGGAGGACGAGAAGACAGGATGAACTGGGATAAACATAAAGTTAGACGATGGACTCAGAACCCGCTTCATTCAACAAGGAACAAAACAAATATTACTTTATGTAAACGTAAATATTATGGATGTCCATTTGTAGTATGAAAGAAAAAATAAAACACCAACTGCAAGTTGAAACCTGTAGCACAATTATTTCCTAATTAGGACTTCAGAAGTCAAAATGATGACCTTCAAAATTGTAATAACGATTTATTCTCGAAATTATGACTCTGAAAGTTGAGATTATGATTAAAAGTCTAAATTATGGTTTTAAATGTTGAAATTATTTCATTCTCAAAATTGACTTTAAAAGTTTAAATTATTGCTTTTATTCTCAAAATTATGGTTTTGAAAGTCAAAATTATATTCTCACAATTTTGACTTTAAAAATCAAAACTATGGTTTCAAAAGTTTAAATTATGACTTTAGAAGCTTAAATGTTGGTTTTTATCCTTTGATCCCCCCTCCCAGCTACCTGGAGGACGCAGTGATGAATCTGGACCACAGCGAGCCGTTGACCAGAGACCACATGTCGTCGGTTCTGGCCCAGGTCCGATCCAAACTGCTGGCCTTCCTGCAGCAGGACCCGCACAGCCCGCTCAGCAAGCGGGCGCGCGGCCTGCTCCTGATGCTGCATGGAGTCGTCAACCACTAGGCCTGCAGGCGACCTCCAAACGAATGTTTTAGTGCTGAAGGGGAACGTCCGCCTCCTGATCTTTACGCAAAAAAAAAAGAAAAACAAAAAAAGAAAAGATTTTCAGTTCCTCCCTCCGTTGGACGCCGATAATCAGGACAGGTTTGACATTCCGGTCGCCTTCAGCCGAGCGCGGAGACGTCTGGCCTGGAAATGTCGCCTTAAGAGCAAAAAGCTGACCTTTTTTTGTTGTTTCTGCGACGGGGAATTCAGCGATTCCTGCAGCCCATCAGGGCGACCGCAGGCACGCCGGGTCCCGGAGGCATCCTGCGTTTTCTCTCCGTTATTTCCTAATTGGCTGGAGGTGACATTCACGCCCCCAACTCGAGAATCCGCTCATGTTCATGGAGACGATTTCTTTTTCTTTTTCAGGTTTAATAAGGTTATTCGTTTAAAATCAGGAGCAGTCCAGGAATCCATCGCCATCCACCACTTGTTTTTTATATAAAGAGCATTTAGTATTTGTAAGCCATGTATACTTACTTTAAATCCCAGAGTAGCTTAATAATAATAATAATAAAAAAAAACCTTAAACGGGATTGTTACTGATAAATCATCAGGATGTTTGTGAATTGAATGTGCAGTTACTCCTCTTAGGCTATAGGGGGCAGCACTCACTTGGACCCTTTGTTTTCTACAGAAAAGAAATCCTGTTTTTTTTTTTGTTTGTTCTGCAGAATAAACTGAGATTTCTGTTAAATATCGGAGCTGTTTGACTCACAGGGTAGATTTGGATTGTAATATAAAACTAAGTCATCTGGGGTGTTTCGGATCCGTTGGACCCGTCTGGAAAGTGCCTTACCGCGTTTCATCCGTTCCTGACGGCGGCTAAGGTCGAACCGCAGAGGGGAGCCTGGACCTTCTGTTGACAAACATTTTGGTTGAGAACGAGAGAAGCGGCGGTTCTGTTCTTTTGTTTTCGACTACTAGCGATCTGCAAAGTTTTCCTTCCTCTGTTTCTCCGTTGTGTTTGATTCCTCCGGTTTGGGTGGCTGTTTATAGTTTGTTTTACCCTCAAACGTTTTGGAATAAAAGAGGAAAAAAATGTTTGTTTCTTTTGTTTTTTTTCATAAACTTGCAAGATTTTAGTTTTATTTTTTTGCAGTTTTTAAACTTTTCTATGAGATACTGATTGTGGAGCTGCACTGTAAAAATGAACAGTAGTAATTTGGAGAAGAAAAAAATGGTTTAGGTTAATTTTTCATTAATTCATTAAATATTACAGGTTCTGAGTGAAGAGCAAGATATATA